>JABASI010003131.1:0-17369 GCA_019776505.1 Tomocerus nigrus | reverse complement strand
GAAGAAAATGCTTTCCGCACAACAAGTGCAATGCGAGACTGAATGAGCGTATTTCTATCATTTTTACCTTTCACTCTATTATAGTGATCTAGCACGGTCAAGATCAAGACGTCTAGTATTCAAAGTGGTTCATCTGAGTGTCTGAAAACTGGACTAATCATCAATGCAACTCATGCATTCCGACTGTTCTTTGCTTCAGTTCATCTACTCCTTTTTACTTGCTCAACACAGAAACACACAACTTTCTGTGTAGACGAGTGCGAGCACACTTCTTACTTTCCCCTGTCCAAAGACCTCCGCATCACTCATCGCAATCGCAACCAGCATTCTCCTAGACTGAATGATTAAAAATGTCCAATAATCGGAGATTGAATCTCACAGAATTCATTTGAGCTTATTAATTTAGACGAGGAGAGGGGGCGGAGTGTTGTGTAAAAATGAAATAGACAGTAGTAATACCCGGGTGTCGTATTAAGTTGTGAGAAGGGGAGTGCGGCTGTCGTCGTCGTCGTCGTCATGGACAAGCCGGGGGCCCTGGACGGAGGGATGGGGAGGGAGGGGAGGTGGGCACAAGGAGTGTATGGAGTACCCGGGTAATACTAAATAGGAGTGAGCGAGCGAGGAGATTATTGATCAGTGGCTGCATTGTGTGCTGCGAAGCGAGTTGAGTCGGAAGACTCAGGTGGCAGATTTCCCGCCGGATGTTTTTAGTTTCATTGCTATTGTTGGAAATATGGGAACAGGAGTTGGAATGGAGCAGATGGTGGGCGACAGATAAAATACCCGCATACTTAACGAGGAATTTTACTTTTACTCGACACATGTACATCCCCACTCCCTTTCCATCCTCCTATCCTCTCTCTCTCTCTTTCTCCTGTATCCACACTCACTCACATATTATTATCTGGCATGCAACTTAGCCCAACTAACAAAGAGCGTCGTATTGTGTGCAGAAGACATTAAAGCCGGAGCAGAGGCGGCCATAATATTTTCTATGCAGATCTTTGTATAGCTATGCTGAAATGAGACTCTCTCTCTCTTTCCGAATCACTTTCCCACAACAGTCCACAAAATTCTTCTCACAACAAAGTAAAATAAAATACCTAGAGGACAGCTCATTATTTCCTCACTCTGCAATTCTACCCGGGCACTTTTACTTCCTTCCTCGCTCTTTCTTTCTTCGCTCTCTCAAGGTGCCCGTCATCATCAGTCCCTTCTATTTACTTCGGGCGAAGGAATTCGAAGTTGGAAGACTCCAGCAGAATTTCCAGTCCCTCCGAGCTAATCACAAACTCAGATGAGCTCATCCATCGGACACAAATGAAAAATATGCAGATCAATAATCCCTCCCTTCCCAACCGACTCCCTCTTGCTACTATCATCTCGTGTGACGTGACGAAACATTAGTACAATAATATTATCCCGATATATCAAAAGATCAAAAGACGTGCTACAGATGAACGAAACATTAAAGATATTTCATTCAAATTTTTTGTCTGGGTTCTTGGGCTTCATTTGGGGGGTGTGTCCATCGAATGACTTCTTGACCCTTTACGGGTTTACCACTATTTTCTCAGCCATTTCACAACGGTAGCCACTTTATGGGAAAATTCTGTATTTCTGTCTATCTCTCAGTCTATTTGACATAATATCAAATTTTGATTGAAACGTGAAAAGCATATTGTCCCCTGCCTTTACTTTTTTACAGTAATTTTTACTTATGAATTATTTGTAACGGAAAAATAGGAAAGCGCAGGAGTTTACATTAATGCATTGCATTTCATTGCATCTGTAAGAAAATTAAACAAAGGGCAGAAAATTCAACTTTTCGGTTTTGAATTCTTTGCGATTTTTTGCCTTTTCTTATGCGAAATGAAAAAAAGCAATTATATAGAATTTTAATTCGAAGGCAAACTTTAGTTGCTAATATTTTGTAATTAGGTACGTTTTTTCCGAAACTTAACCCAAAATAAATAGCACTGAAAAAGATGTGAAAACCCGGGAGAGGGATGGAGGATATTAAGGTGGAATTACATTAATAGTTACTCGGGAGCAAGTATTAGAGAGGGAGTAAGAAAATGTTTTGGCAGGAGAAAAGAGCGGTTTTGATTTCATTGGAAATCTATGGAGGCACAGGTGACGGCTGTTGAGACGGGCGAGTCGGAAGGGAGCGGAGAAGAAAACATTCTGCCAGCCACCATAAAAATATTTTGCTCTCAAATTAATTCCCCCGCCCGACATTATTTTAAGCTGAGCCTCCACAACTCACTACCAACTCACACAGCTACACACTCTCACACGCTCTTTTCATTTAATGTCTTCGGTGGCCGCTATATCTCCTGTCTGTATAGAAGATCACCAAGGAGTTTATCAGGTTTACACTGAACTCTCTGTCCTGTGCTTGCTAAATTCCAGTTGCTCTTCTACTCTTCTCTATTTCAAATTCATACAATTACATAATATTTAAGTAATTACGCCACACCCCTCGTTCTCAAGTCAAATGCTCAGCCTTCAGGAATATTTTAATGATCTCTTTGAGCTGACTACGGAGATGTCAGTTTAAGAATCCTCTCCAAAAACACACCCTGACTACATCACATTTCATAAACATCTAAATAGCAAAGGAAATAGTCCTCCCTCGTGCAAAGAAACAAAAATTAGAAACCCAGGGATTTTTACAAAGGATATTTAGTCACAGTCATGTGAAAGTATGGAAGCGAGTGTGGCGAAGTATGTGCTACAAATGTCACCACTCTGCTGTCCAGGTCACCTTACGTATACCAGCACAAGTTGAGCACCACAATGACGGAGTCTGAAGAGGGAAAATCCTACGGCCTTCATAGCCAAAGTAACTACATCACGACAAAAGACGTAAACTGAAGGAATGGACTTATGCACCGATTCTTTTTCCCATTGTTTGGTTGGATTGGATGCAACGCTCGTGGACTCTGGTTACCAGTGAGAATTTGAAGACGGTAAGCCCGTCCTTGAGTTTGGAAATTAAAATTTCATTTTTTTCAAGTTTGTTCCTACTGCCGACAAAATGGTCGTTTCTGTCGCCAGTTTGTGTTGTCTATTAACAGTGCAGTCTGTATACAGACTGGCGACAAAATCCTCATTTCTGTCCCCAAAGAAAAAGAAGTGAAATTTTAATTTCGAAACTACCGGACCGGCTTACTTTCTCCCTCTTCCCCATTAACAAGAGTCCAGGTGCCTTGGTTTGGATGAGATGCATATGTTAACGAGAGTCGCTCTTGGTGAGACAGAGAAAGAGAAAGTGAGAGAGAAAGCTGAACGGACGGAAAAGAAAGGTTTATTAGCGCTGATGTGGCGAAAATGTTTGATGTTTGGGAGTGAAGTGATATGGGATTGGGGTGGGGGTGGGTGGGGGAAGGAGGGAAAGCGTGCGGTGTGGAGATGTCCAGTTGGAGATGAGTAATGAACGCGTCGGCTGTTGTTCCGAGATGTTCCTCCGATTTCCGTCCGTCCTGGGACGGAGAAAGAGTTTTTGATTTCTTTGGGCACAGCTGAAGCAGCTCTCATCTCTTCCCACCCATCCACCTCGTTCCTACCCGCCTTCACCTATCTCTCTGTTCTTCGGGTGGCAGTCATTCGACGCTACTCCTTCCGCACCAGAAGAACAGCGGCAGCTGGAGGACTCGCTGCTCGATCAGTTATTCTCTTAGTGATGTGTCTGCATGATCCTAGCTCTTCTTTTTCTCCTTCTCACATTCTCCCGCATATCCTCTCGTCAGCATTCAGAGACCTGCCTATCAATCTTCTAATCTAATCTTCCCTCATCTCCACCCAAGGCTCCTGCACTCTTGTTACCATGGGGAAGTGGGAGACGGTAAGCCCGTCCGGAAGTTTCGAAATTAATTTTTTTTCTACCGGTGACAGGAACGACGATTTTGTCGCCAGTAGGAAGAAAGTGAATTTCCAAACTCCCGGACACGATTACTTTTCTCCCACTTTCCCATTGTAACAAGAGTCCACGACCCTTGATCTCCCTCTCTCCAAAACCACATTTACTTATCGTAAAGAATGCGAGGAGACAAAGTCTCTTCTCAAACTCCCAATTGACCTAATCTACTCTAATTCAAGGTGTTGTGCTAAACGAGCCCCACCTCAAATTTGTTGGCAAATAATTTATGCGACATTTAAGGGAAGCATTTACATGTAAACAGAGCTGGAAAGTTTTAGTCATGCTATCCGCCTCATGCTACAAAGCCTCAAAACTCAAAACAATGCAATAATTTTCACGATTCTAAGAGAAAGTGTTCCTTTACGAATTGTGTATAGCTCATAAAGCCTGGAGGGGTGAAAGTGGATTTAACAAAAAAGTCCATAGCCACTGGCCAGTTTAGTTGAGCATGACGACAGGAAGATTTACAGCTGCATTGAGTCAAGTCAGGCAAGTGTATGGAGTCCATAAGGACGCCTAAAAAGAAAGCAGCAGAGACCACGCATCGTTGAAACCCGGTCCATGAGACGAAAAGAATGAAATTGAAGGAAGTCACCTTAGATGCCAATTCTCTTAAATCCAAATCTCCTTTTCTCAATTCTCCTACTTAGATTATCCATTTGGCTCTAATCCATTTTTGATTCTTCAGTATACAGTACAGTGAAAACCAATTTAGCATTTGTTTATCAATTGTTTAAAGATTTGAATTATTATTAATGGACTATACTATCCGATTTGTCAAATCAAAAAATGGACATTTTTTTAGATGTACCAGAATTTTTCTTAAAAATAATCGGATGGCAAGAAAAATGTGGGCTTATTCCATGTTAAGGAATAAACTTGGATTTATAGGGGAACTCAGAAAACTAGGAGATTTGGATTTAGAAGAATTGAGAACAATAGAGGATTTGGATTTAGGAGAATTGAGAACAATAGAGGATTTGGATTTAGGAGAATTGAGAAAAATGTAGCTTTGGATTTAGGAGAATTGAGAAAAATGTAGCTTTGGATTTAGGAGAAATAGGAGAATTGAGATCTAGGGTGAATATTAAGAATAAATATTTGGGAGTTGAGGTGTGTGTAGGAGACTGGGGGGACCTTCAGGACAAAGGAGCTGTCTGGAGGTCATCGAAGCAGAGGAATGGCAGAGCAGGCATTAGAGCGGGCAGAAGGGAGAACGGCAATCATCTGATCAGTCCGCTGTCCGTTGAGATGAGGAGGAAGCGGGTGCGCCGGGTGATGAGATGAGATGAGACAGTGGTGAGTGAGAGAGTTCGGTGTTTGCGGGATGGGATGATGGGAAGCGCGGGATGTGTCTGCAGGGAAGAAAGCGAGCTGCTGGGAACACGCAGGTGATCCGCTCGTAACACACTCGCCTAGCTTTCTCCACTTTCTCCCCCACCTCCCCACATCACTCACATCACGTCATAGCAACTACTGAACAACTGAACTCCATCCACACATTCAACTCTCATCAACCAAGCGAACTACAGGATGCGCCCTTTAGCACCCAACATAGCCCTGCCTCTGTTAACTGCATCTTAGGTACAAGTTATCCCAAAATTGTCAACGATACTTTCAGAAATATTATTTTTAACGATCGGCGTACTAAATTTTAATGCCACGAAAGTAGGAAAGGAATTAATATTGTAGTTTGCCCGGGTATAAGTAATGGCGGGTGTCCGGGTAGCACTAATATGATTCTTCCTGGGACAATAACCTCCTTCTTATTAATTTCTAGTTACAAAATCAGAAAATTGGGGCTTGACGAAGTATATTTTCACTCCTCGTGCATTACAGAGTTCATAATTTTTGCAGGCAGGGTTGCGATTTGCGATGGATGAAATCAAGGGACACTTTTCTACTGCGGAGGCAAATAAATGAAGAGTTGCCTGCAGAGCAATCATCTGTTTTCTTAAGTCGAAAAAGATGAAATTTTATTTGTAAACAGTCGGAGTCGGAGGAACTTACCTAGCTACAATTCAATGGTAACAGGGTACACCATTCTTGTCTACATGGCATACAGGACACGGCCACGGTGGCGAGAAATAGTTCCTATTCGTTTGCAATATTTTTATGAACAGAAAATCGTTTCCACATACCACAGCCCTCGAAGATCATGAATTAAGACTGCTTGTCTTATTCCGAATAGATGCATTTTCTGCGAATAATTTTTGGTGTAAGAGAATGAACTAATTGAGACAATACGGCGGCACATTTCAGAGACCAGGCTGACACAAATGCGTCTGTGTCTGGTAGAGCGAAGACTGTCGTATGTACCTATGGACGTATTCTATTCTACGTATCTCTGTATCACACATGAACATGTTCCCGCACGTCCTGTGCATAGCACATCCGTGTGCATACCGTCTTAGCTCTCTGGCTCCAGGCTTTGCTTGCTGTCTCTCGCTCACAAAAGATTTTATCCACTGTCGACTATCTCACCATAATATAAAATATAAATAGTCAGCAGAGCTTAGATAAACATTTTATTAGCGAGTCGAGAGCGGAGAAAGATGAGAATAATAATAACTCGTTCTGCTCCACCTCACCCACTCATCTCCAGAGAACCCGGCCTACTGCCTAAGCATGTGCCACCACTGAGAACAGAACGAGTGCGAGCTTTTTGTTATAGCCCCTCCGATCCGATGAGTCGGCTAGACCTACCTTAAGGAGGACCACACCCTGTCTGTCCGTTCGCTAGCACCTTGGCCCTTGATGCTATTGACCACAATTAATGCCATATCCAATTTTATACTAGCATAGTGCCAGTTGAAAGCGAATAGAATTTATTGATTGGTTTCGGAGGATAGAGGTAAGCCCTTTGACTATTGCTAATTTTTGAAAATGTTTCATTTCTCAATTTTTGCATGGTTGGTGGCCGGGCGAGTTCTGTGTAATGACTTGCCATTGCTTTGGTTCTTGTGAAAAGTAGGCGGTAGTAATACGTGGCGGAGTAGTTGAAATAATAACAAGAGTGCGGCCGTGCTCCTCGGAAGTTCCGTGTCCATCTGATCTTGTAAAAAGAATTAATAACGAGGAGGAAAGCTATGTAAATCCACCTACGTCAGCTGGAACAATTACCAGTAGGAGAGGTCTATAAAGTTGGCTGTAATAACAACAGAACGTTGTCTTGCACATAAGTCCCGTCTCAATTTGCATTTACATCCGTGCCATCCCGTCCCATCCCTTCCAGCTTTTTATCTCTGCTGCCTCCTCCCTGCTCCATCCACAGAAGAGCAGCCACAACTGCCGAGGAGCAAGTGGGCCGTGCACACACACCCGCCTCGCGGCTACAAATTATTTCCGTTTTATGTCTCGGCAGTAAGAAGAAGAGAGAAGCACTCTTCACGAAGATGTGTCCACAGACAAGAACTCTTCTTCACCGTCCCACACACACAGCACATAACAATAAATACATAAGTGTATCTAGTATACATATTTTATTTATATGTGTCAACGGAAATCTCCCTACTCCGGCAGTATCGGTAATGTCTAGGAAAAAGCCGGATGATATAACATCCGAAATTTCTCTTCATTTTACGTATGCTCGAAATATTTTAAAGCTGCATACATCTCAAGCCAGCCGTCAAAATTAATACAACACATACATTGACAGGGTCCCCAGTTTGTGAGTAGTAAAAATGTTAAGGCTACTTTTCAACAGTCTATTCGGCCCTTGCTGTGTCCTGTATTAATCTGCGTGATATTGTCCAATGTAATAACATGAGAAATTGTTTCGAAACTTCTGAAACCTGGAAGATTTAAAATATAAACATCAGGGTGAGCAAAAATTAAAATAAATGCTGATAGAGAATAGGCTGGCTACAACACTTGAGAGTTCGTATGAGACTTTCAACATGGAAATACAATTTCATAAAAATCATAGCCATCACAAAAAACCTTTTCCAACTTTTTCGCTAGAGTTTTGACTGATTACAAGAATTGCCGCTAACATATGCATGCATGCACGGCTCGGTATTATTGAAGTAGATCAAGTATATGTGGAAAATGGAAAAGCTGGTGGATGAGTAGAGACAGAGAGCGTGAAGCATAAAGTAACGTAACAAATGCCACTTATGTACATGAGAAGATGAGAGCTAACAAAAGTGGAGTAGCCGGGTCGGGCGGGACGACGTGCAGAATTTTATATGAAAATAAAGTAAACAGGAGATGAGCGATAGACGCTATAAGAACCCAGAGTTCAGTATCAGGAATTTAGGAAAGAGTAGTGGAGTGGAGGGAGAACATGTGCGACAAAGTACATGGCTGAATAGAATAGTCCCATTCTATTGTGTAAGATTAGATGTAGTACAAGGACATTTGCACTTCCATCATCTTCCAATCCCTTTTAAACGATCCTTCATCCAACTTCCTCCTCCCCCACTCTCTCTCTCTCTATCCGCTGCTAAGTCGCTCACACTCACCCCGGCACCCCCGCCCCCACCCACATGCACACACCAACAATTTCACCTGCCACACAATGTCTCCATACTTGCAAACTTATCATAACCTATTTATTGAATATTTAATCTACGTATGCATACTACTTTATGATTTATAATTCCGCAAAGAGGAATTTCCCCTTTCATTCTGCAATCAACCATTAGCTACACTTATTTACTAAGGCTGGCGTACTCTGTTCCCATGGAATTGTAGCAAGGTAGGCTCCTCCGACTGTTTGTAAATTAAAATGTCACTATTTTATTGAAATAAGTGACATTTTAATTTGAAAGCAGTTGGGCGAGACTACTTTCCTAGACATATCATGGTAACAGAGTTCACCAGCTTTGCTTATTGTTATATTAGGTAATTGAAATCCAAAAGGTTTTACTCGTCGTAGATGAAGGATACTGAACACAGCTAACTAAAAGCACGCATTGTAAATGAATAACACGTTTTTATTGGAAGAAGACTGGTAAAGTTGTGAAAAGATGGAAAAGTAATGATAGATATAATATTATTATATTTAAGCATATCTTCATCATGGATATGAAACCTAGTTTATACTTTGGTATCTATCTTGAAATCTACAATTTCATGCACAAAATTAGCACCCTCTTATATTTTCTCTTACAGTTGTTCATAATGACTTTTCTTTGCCGTTATTGGAAAGATAATTTTATTCTAGTGGAATGTTTTGGTAGAAGCCCCGTTCAAGAGAAAATTATGCTGCTAAGTGAGTAACAAGTTTTGGATGAGCCTGTATGGAGTATTGACGAGGATCAGGCACATTAGGAGGGAGATTGTGGCGCCTACCTATCCATACGTGATTAAGGTGCAAGGATGTATGTAGCTGGTGGACATTATTGGGAAAGTAATGTTGGGTGGGATGAGGTGGAGGAATAAGGATCGTTATATGCAGAGCATTAGTGCCCATAAGGATGCCGGGTGTGTATGCCTGTGGAGGGAGGGAGTTGTAGGGAGGTGGGTAAGTATACTATAGGACCTGCTGGTCCAAGTGGGTCGGCAAGAGTCGAGGGCTGCCAACCCTTGTTGCTGTTGCCATTCTTGAAATATTCTGCCAAGGTATCTGTACGTTGTTATGGTTTTGGTTGAGAAGGCGAAGGTAAGCCCGTCCGGGTGTTTTAAAATTAAAATTTCACTTTTTTCCTAGTGGCGACAAAAATGAAGATTTTATTGTATTAGGAAAACGAAATGAAGTAGCTGGTGTTTGTCAAGGCAGGGGACTCTGTTACGATGGATATGCCTGGGAAGGTAGGCTCCTCCGACTGTTTTCAAATTAAAATGTCACTTTTTTTTGGACTGGAGCCAAAAATGAGGATTTTGTCGCCAGTGGATTGTTTTGCAGAGTGCAATGTCAATCCAGCCAGTCTGCAGGCAACTCTACATTTATTTGCCTCCAGTAGAAGAAAGTGACATTTTAATTTGAAAAGAGTCGGAGGAGCCTACCTTGCTACAATTCCATGGTAACGGTGTCTACATGCCTTGGGTATTCATGCTGGCGAAGGGAGTTTGAGCGGAAGTGGCGGAAGAGAGTATTTGTCCTCTCTGGGCTGCTTTCTCCGCTTTCTCCTGGGCAGGTTGGGAGTGGGAGTGACAGGCTAAAATAGTCTCTTATTTTGTAGCGTTCAAGTCAGGTGAAGACCAAAGTGTATGAGATCTTGTGATGTCTTGAACATCTTTTCCTCTTGAAACCGTCTGGAACAGTCAACCTCTCTATGTCCTGTCACCAACACACCCATTTAAGATCATCGATTTTCCCACAGAAAAAACGGAGGAATGAGCCAAGCCGAGCAGGGAAACTGGATCTCCGTCTCTCTCTCTCTCTGCTCTGCCTCTGCATCTAATGGACTCTTTCTCATAACTAAATAACTTGTACAACAACCAACATATTTACCTTTATCTCTAGACATTCTTCTCTATTCCTGGCCACCCACCACCATCACCACTCACTATATCCATCCATACATTTCATCATACACTGCACACGCTAAATAAATATATAGACTCCCATCTTATTACTGCCCCGCCGTAAAACTCAGCTTTTGGCCCATTACTTATTCCTCAAGGATATTGGGTCAGACGTCAGGCAGAACAGAGCCATTAAAACCAACCCTGGTAGATTACAAACTTTATTTATTTTCCAAAATTGGCTTGTATTGTAGGTCAGAGTTTTTTGACATTTTTTGTAAATGCGACACAAAGACAGCACTAAACAATTGTCATGCAGCGATATCGATTGAATTACAACTTTTAACCTGCAAAACTGTTAAAAAAGGAACAAATATCTATAGATCAGTGTGCTGCTTTAATAGTGTGTGATAAGGCTAGCTCAGTGATACGCAGAAATCGTTTTTCTCAGACCCCGGGAGCTAGGAATTTGAAATATTTTTTAAAACGTAGGCCTTTCCTGTCCCAAGAGTGGGCTTTTCACAAAAGAGTGTTTATCTTCAATATCTTTAATTCAATTAAATATCTTCAAAGTTATTTTTGCGGAGTGGGAGTAATGCAATGCATGCATGGATAAAAGAGTTCGTTTCTCCGTTGTTTGAAAAGTTTCAAAATTAATAATTAAGTATTAAGTTTCAAATTCGGCACGGCCACAGCTACACACTACGTGTACTAATACACCCATTGGGAATGTTTTTGGGCTCCATGTAGTAAAATTACTTCGCGCATGCGCTCTCGATCACTGAGGCAGCTTAAGTCACCATAATAATAATAATCATAAGGTTCCCGCATTAAAAATATCTCCAGAGTGGAAGAACGCCCACAGGTTTAAACATTGTAGGATTTTGTTAAAAAGTTAAAGGCGGATGATTTCTCACAATTTACTTCACCTGTTTTCGTTGCTATTTTCAACACCAATTAATTTAAATGCTGTTTAATTTCGGCTATTTTGCGTTCAATATCTTTCAAAATTTTTTCCCGAAAAATTGAAAGAATGACGAGGATGCTACAGGCACGGGGCACTAATTGTGGTTCACGGTACCTTTTGTGCAACATAATATTCTTTAATATTCGCTAAGCACCCATAGCTTTCTGTATGGCACACAAAGGAAAGGAGTGGCAGGAGGGTATATGCTTAGACTGAGAATAAGTGTGCCTACGCGATGACATCATCTGCCAGAACATTTATATAGAGATCTCTCCTCCGAACCCATTTCTGCTCAATGTCTGTTGCAGGAAGGCAGGCTCTCTGTCATCTGCTGAGCTGGACTCATGCACGTAGCAGAGAGAGAGAGAGAGGAAAAGCTCTTACAACTTTTTATTCTGCACCTTCCAATTATTATTCCCTTCCAAAAATTGAATTGGACCATATATTAAGAATGGAGAAAACTCAAAGCCGCAGTTGGAAGGAATAAGGCAATCTACAGCCAAAGAAATTCACTGAAAACAACTCGAACCGAAGAAATGGAGTTTCCGGCTAGTGACGAATCCACACTGTAATTTCCTTTGTCATTTGGCTCCGTGTTTTCCCAAGGCTTTATGTCTGTACTTACTTGGGTTTGATGCCGTCTCTTCTGAGTTTTCTCACTCAGTCGAATGCCAAACCAAACGCCAAATCCCCACCCTGCCCTGCCTCAGTGCCTCTCCTTCAAGTTATATTATAAGTAGTCGGTGCCAGATGTGCTAACCACAAAACCTTATCCAGGATTATACAGGTATATTTTTGATGTCAATCCAATCAGAAATTGCACAGAATAGTTTAAATTGTTTAGGTGTTAGGGCACGTGTAATTAAACTGGATTCCTTTTTCGATGAATTTTACATACTCCATCCGCCAATACGATTCTGGAACATTTTTGACAAAAAGGGAAAAGAGGAACTTAATTTTTTTAGCCCAACCTGTTGGAAATCAAATAGTTTGCATTGAAAAGACCGATTATTTTCAAAAATAATCTGAAAACCATATAGTCAATTAATCTACACTCGTTTTAAATTGGTAGAAAAGGGAGTTTTACGAATCAGTAGGTATAGGTGCCTAGTAAACTTGGGAATTCTTGGATGAAGAATTTCCCCGGTGTGTGAGGATGGAAAATATTTTAAGGTACATACCTATACTGGATGGCGTATTAAATAATTGCCTACTGATCAATAGAAAAGTTGAAATGAAAACAAGGACGGACGGGGTAATTTTTGGTAAATGTCAAGAAAGTAATTTAGGATTGGTTTTTGGTGAAGAAAGGAGGGAGAGGAGCGGGGAGGTGTTGGGTGGATCGGGAGGACAGAGTTGAAGGAAATCAATTGTCAGAAGTGCAAATGCAGCTGACAGAATGAGTTTTGATCTTTGCAATATCTTTATCGAGTTGGACAGGAGGCTTTTGTGTAATCGGCAGCTAAGAAAACAAAGGCTCCTTGATGAAAGGGAAGTTAAGATAAGAGACCTCAGGGGGCTCGGCTAAGCCCAGCATAAGCCTACGCGCTCGCCGCACCCAACCGCACACTCAACTCAAGACGTCGACCTCCACAAACGAAGAAAGCAGCCCCAGGCTTCTTCCTCTCATAACAAAATGAATAGCCTACTAATACATCCAAGTTACCATAGAGCACCCGCACGTGCTCTATGCTAACCGATTACCATAAGCATTTAATTATTTTAACCTAACCCAAACATAATATAAAATAATGAGGTGCTCTATATGAGCACGTACAGGTGCTCTATCGTAACTCGCGTCTACCTACCTAGGTACCTTAATGCTCATGCAGTATCTTCACCAGAACATCACCGACCCACCTTCCTAAATCTCTCTTCACATTAAAATGTCTTCGTATCACAAGAATCACAACTCGTCTCTTTTTCTTTTCTCTCGCATGTCAACTCATTTCCTCATTCGACGCTTTCCTCTCTCTCTCTCTCTCTCTCTCTTTACCTTTCACTGCCTTTCTTCTTTCTTTTATCATTTTCCTTTCTTTTTCAATTTTTCCCTTCTTTTTCTAACTCGAAAGAGTAATATAGATCATTTTTGCGTGAAAAAAAGTGAAATTTTAATTCCCAAACTCCCGGACAGGCCGACCTGCTCCCAATTCCCCATTGCAAGAGTCCACGAGCCTTGCTCACAAACTTGCATTTGCTAGGATATGAACTTGCAATTTATATTTTTATCATTTGCACATAATATCTCATTTCAACTCTCTCGATTACTTCTCTTCCTGCCTCCTGCATAGTTTAGCCTTATAGCCAAATGTACTAGAATGGAGTATTCAGTCAGTTGTCATCGGATTCCAAGAGCACGCCTGAATGCATGAAAGTGAAAGAATGCGTAGGACGTCAACGACAAGTTTCTTTGTGGGAGTCAGAGTCAGAATGAAGAGCAGAAGAGACACATCCTTTGGATGGAGTCCGCTGGCATATAAGATATGTGTATGGCATATGTGAGTAGTATAAAATGGAAGTATCTATACCTATAGGTAGCTTATAATATTATAATAAGCTATGTTGGAGATCCTCCGGGTCCTCGTCCTGTCATCCACACACTCAATGCTCACTCCGCAATTTCGCATCCAATTTACTACTCAGCGACCATCTTTACCTTTGAACGCAATGACCGAGTGACAAGCTGAAAAACTTGAAATGAGTGCTACCGTCAACTTTCTTATCTTTTCTTTTATGTTCTCCCGAATTCACCCACTTTCTCCAAAGCTGTGCTTAATTATTAGTATTGGAACTGTACTATTGCCTACGAGAAAGCGGAGAAATAGTGCACGGATGAAACGAAACTAGAAAATCAGCCGTCCTCCGAACGGGCTAGTCAGATCCAAATAACTTATGTCTTTAAGATGTGCATTATGTTCCAATACTAAGGCCATCCGTCTTGAATGGTTTATCCCACTAGAACTCGTCGTTTCCGTCCCTTGCATCTCCATGTAGCTTCTCGTCCATGAACAGTATAACAGTAATAATAAATTTCCATTTAAATAGTTGGTAGTTATGAGCTCATGCATGTACTGTACTACACATACCTATAAATATTATTTATGATTTTATGAATGAGAGCAAACTCATTTGTAGCTAATGCGTAGTAATGACTCATTCCACTCATTGGCGAGATAGAGTGATGAGGGAGATAAGTGAATGAGCACATTTTTATCTCCGTTTGTACATTCTTCGGGTTAATAAATACGTCAGCCGCCCCGCGCAAAATATTTACGAAAGTTACGATTTCCTTCTCAATATGAAAACATTTATTTCCGCCTTTAATGAAATTGCAGGTTTAATATTCAATAGCACATTGCCAGGTTATTTTAGTAGACGCCCATTGATATAGGGATGGATATGTCACGGTACTGCAGACTTAACTTTCAAAAATCTACCCCTGCTTATTCAGGCCATTATTTTCATTATTTATATTGGCCATAAGACTAAATGTGGATTAGCAGGAGTGTTCGGTCGGATGAGCTGTGCGGTCTACAGCTATGTTCATCCAAATCGGCAGTGATGAAAGCAATTTTTAAGTATTGAAAATACCAAGGATCATAAGTATACACATCTCCACGTTTATTAGTATAAAACTACATCAATCTACTCGTTAATTTCTTGGAAAATAAGTTGTGAAGTCCCATTCGCACGTATCAATACACAATAAGTACCATGGGATCTTCGGGTTTGAGTAGAAATTATAGTATAGTAACCAGCAACGCCATAGTCACATGCACAGGTACAGACTTCATCAGTTCATCATACTTAGCCACTCACATCAAAACTATGAAATAAGATTCAGTATAGGTAAATACGTGCTGACATGAAATAGCTTTAGTGTCTGTTATCCTCAAGTCTTGCGAACGACGAGATAATAATATTTCTATTTTTAGTTGTGTCACGTGACAAATGCATGACATGAAATGTTTTGGGTCGCTAAGTCGCACTTGCAACTACATTGGCACGCCAAAGTTAACTGGAAGCTATAGTAAGACTTACTCTGAATAATAGAATGATTTTGTGTATCTAACTGAGCTCTGCCTGACTTTTAGTAGTATGTAGTCGGTAAATGCCACCACCAAATTGCCAATTATTTATTAACGTCGCGTCGTGCATACATAGAATATAGGACAATTTTATCTGCAGTTTGGAAAGGAGTTAGTTCATCGTTTATTAAACCACCGATCACATTCTTCTTCAATTGGAAATTTAAAGAAAAAGAAAAAAGGATTCGAATTAATTGGTTACTACTGCACTACAACATTAAGGCGACTTTGGTATGTTCTATTGATCCCCCGTAACTCGAATACTATACACAATAGTTAGGTAATCAACACTGGACAATCCACTGGAGACAAAATCCTCATTTTTGTCTCCAGTCCAAAAAAGTGAAATTATTTTGAAAACAGTTGGACGAGCCTACCTTCCTAGACATCACCATGTGGTAACAGAGTCCTCATGCCTTGGGTAATTGGGCACCTATTACAACGGATATTACATAATATTATGTTTACTACTGGGACACTGGGACTGGGAGGTGTAATAAATAGCAGCAGCTACTTAGCTATGGCTGTGGGGATTTGTATTATTAGGTTAAATGCGAAAACTGAACGCAAACATATAACCCAACATAAAACGCCAAATGGCCATCAATGCGCTTGCGCTAACTTTCCTTTCTGTCTTTCCCTCCTTTCACTCTGCGTTTGGGGCGGCTGAACCTAAACCTTAACCTAAAATTGATCATTTTTGGGTTCAAAAAAACTAGCGTTTGACATCTTTAATCAGTACTTAGAGTGTTTGTAATTGACTCTAATTTTACAGAAGGGCACTTCAAAAGGTAATTAAGCAAGTTTTATCAGTCGAACACATATTTATTATAATTTGGGTAATAAAATCTTGGCTCAAAGTTCACGGTTTTTACCGTTCATTTTATACCTGAACCAAAGTTTTTCAACTATAGTGACTATTTGTAATTTGGTATTTTATCAATTTATAAAACAAAACTATTGCAGACTTAACAGTTTTTCAGTGCAGTCAGCAGTATTGTTCATATATTAGATATATCATTGGAAAAAAGCGATTCTACTTTCAACTTTAAAAACGATGTCAAGTAAGTTAGTAAGTATGACATTTCGCTATTGCTGGAGGTTCAGTCTCTCAACCCATTTAATTTCATCGATTCGAAACTTGTTTGGTGTGAAACAAAAAGATTGAATGGAAGTGAGCTTAATATGGATGTCACTGCTAGAAGTGGTCGCGAGAGAACGGAAGATCTTCTATCTGCTTTCAAAAAGTAGGAATCTATCAGTCATAAAGGGTAAGTAAAATACGATTTAATTTACTGAATGTATACGATTCTAGCATACCTATAAAAGTTTATAAATCTAGTTTAATTTAATCCATAATATACTTGTTATTATCCACATACATATTATATTATACATAATAACAATGTATTTATTTAAAAGATCTGGAGTAAATGAAGACGATCTAAACGAGCTGACTTGCTGAACCGTCTACTAACAAGTGTCACATCCATTCATGACTCTAAACCTCAAAAACCTACGAATAAATATTCTAGTCAGAAAAAGGACCGAGAAGCTGCTGCTTCGTCTGCTTTATAAAACCGAAAATGCACCCAGCAAAATTCATCAGTGAAATCATTAAACTCTATATAATAACTGTATAAGGATTTAATTTTTGGAATGGGGTCTTTAAAATCTGATAATACTATTTTTTTTTAATACTAATAACGCCAAGTCGTCGTCATCGACTAGACATGGGAGTAATTAATATCCCACGTGGTTTTACTTCCAAAATTATGATGGATAATTGGTCAACTCTTTATACCTTATTAAATTTTAGACTGACACAATATGCTGAATTTGAATGTTTGCAGAATAAATTTTAAGGAATTTGCGCACATTCATTTTTGTGCACGAACGCTAACCTAAACTCAGCGAGAAAGCTAGCGTTTTATGTTGCGTTATATGTTTGCGTTCAGTTTTCGCATTTAACCTA
>JABASI010003130.1:0-17372 GCA_019776505.1 Tomocerus nigrus | reverse complement strand
TAACAGGGGGTCGACTCATCTTGGATAATAATATAGTTCAATCAAATGTGAAACGATTACATTTACCTGTAACATGTTAACTGGATAACCATATAAAATTATTCGGTCAAATGTTGTCGCTAACGTGCTCAGTCCATCTGATTATAACTGTTATGATTTTAATCAATTGAGAGATGAAAAATCAAATGCTGCTAAAAGTCATTATTTTTGAAATAGGTACTCGTACTAATATTAAAAATTTATAGCCAATGATTATATAAATCTGTAGTGTCTTTTTCAGCAGAAAAGCTGAAGGAAAAAGGAAAACGTTAAAATAATCTTCCTACTATTTACGTTATGTTAATTTGTAACTTGTAACTGTTCATCGTTATTAGACAATACTTAAGTGCTGCACACCTGCTCCCATTAATTTTTCTTCCTGTAACTTCTAAAGTGTAGCAGATGTCAGTCCTCAGACTTTCCCTCCTCAAAAAAATGAAGGTTTGTACGTTTAGTAATAGGGACAGTATGAAAATATTATTTTCTGTGAATTTTTACGGACAAAATATTAAGAAAATAAAAAAAGATGTCATAAATATATCAAACAATGCAAGTGAAGAGGCTACTAACGACTAAGTAGGAGAGGGGAATTACTTTCAGCGTTAACTAATGTCCTTCGTGTATCTGTATGAAGAAAAGAAAGTTATTTAGCTTGTAAAACATTATTTTGATGTATCTCTATAATTACCTATAGCATTGTATGGACAATTAGCGCAGATGAATAAAGAAATAAAGTAACAGCGTTTCAGAAGAAACGATAATTAGGGTGTAAGAGCTGTTCTGGGAAGTTTGATTTGATTGAGTGGGACAGATCTCTGGTGATAAGGATGGTGATATGAAAAGTAGTTGAGATGATTTTTTGAATGGAGGGAGGACGGAAAATAAATGCAAGTTACAATGAGTGAAAAGAAAGGAAATAAGGAAGTGAAAGGGGGAATATTCCTAATGTAAGATTGAATGTAACGAGTGGAGTAGATGGAATGGAAAAAGAAAAGAGTGAAGTGCAGTTGCAGATGTACCTGCCTTGGTTGGCTAAACATATTCCTTCGACATTTTATAGAAGAGTAAATTCTGAATGCTCCTCCGTACTAAATGTACACGAATTCTGACTTTCTACTGACTCGAGTTGAGTGAGATGATTCTTTTCTCGTGGCCCGAATGCTATTGCCTTAGGAAGGAAATCATGCTTGAATTTATTCCTCCACTCTTCGTTTCGTTGCTCAATCCTCATTTCCTATACTCTCAGACTCACAACTCAGCACTGCCTGTTCCTCCATGCCTCTAACTCAAAGTGGAAAAACTAAGCTCGTTAGCATCTTCTCTCTACTGTTCTCCTCCTTTTTAACCAGTAAATACCGTACATAGTATTATACCGTGGGGGAAGCTACTTACCGTAAACACTATAAAAATTAACCCTCATACTCATACTACCTTTATTATTTTGACCTTCATAGATATTTATTCCCCAAGGAACCAGAAACCTAACCTAAAATATATAAACAATTTTATTTGTCACACTAGTTTATGTTTTTTGATTTTAAAGTTACACTTTAATTAAATAATGCTCCCATTGCTACTTTTCCCTGATGTATAGTTACGTGATTTTTATAAAAGTTTTGCTTGCCCGTTTTATGTACCCGTGAAAGTGTTTCACTTCCTATGGTTGAACGAAAAGTGGTTGAAGAATCAATCAATGCAATTACAAGAATGGCATTGATGAAAAAGTCATTACTTTAACTTTTTGTAGCCAGAAATGATCTAGAAAATTGAAAATTCTTCATTTCCTATTTTAATAATAATATTATGTTTTAATATATTTCAGCAATCTATCTATGGATGGATATTGCTCAAAATAAATGACTTCGTACGGTTATTCAAATTATCATACTCATCACTTGGCCGTACTACTTACTTTTGATTTCTAATACTACCTAGGTATGTACGTAAGCGTATGACTAATATTTTGGAGAGCAGACTGTAGAAAAATATCCCGTACAAATTAATGGAATCACATGAGCCCTTAGTTTTCTAATTGTAGTTAATAGAAAATTAATCCATACAAGAATTATGCCTGTTTGTCTAAATAATTTTCTGGATAGCTTTTAAAAGAAGATCGAGTAGCATTTATCCATGTTCCATCCGGTTCCATAGGATAAATTAATTTTTGGTGCAATATGCAATAATATGATTGTTGGATTGTCCCGTAGGAATTATTTGTAGTTTTACGGTACCTACCTAGTTTGTTTGTTACTACAGAATCAGTTTTGTATACAGTAGTAGGTATATAGTGTCTGAATGGTTGTAGTAGGGACTAGGGAGGTAGTTCATTCAATTCTATAAATATTACTTTGACTTGACATGACTTTAACTATCTGTTCAGTCCATTGCTTTACGTTGATATAGACTAGAACTGATGTCCTTTTACCATTAACTTGTTTCGTTTGGTTTCCTAATAGCATTGGTCCTTGCATGGTTGGTAGTTGGTGAGGAAGTATTTTTTATGAATAGGCACACGGTACACACAAACCAAGCCATAGCATGACAAGACTTTGGTTCACTTCCCCCTCAAGAGTTCTTAGGATGATGATGGTACACACACAATATCAATGCAAGTCTCTACATACTTGTCCTTAGGTACATACTACATTAGTAAACGTATTTTTTTTACTTTGAAAAGCAAAACCAAACGGAGAAGATTTATTTAATGTCCAGTACAGACGGACAGAGAGTCTCGTGCAGACCAAAGCAATAAGAGATTCCCTTCTACTTACATTCTCGTTTAAGTTTACTAAACCATTATCTGTTGATAGAAGTGAACTTAGTTGCTTTTAGGGGCTTCTTATATTTTCTATTTAATGTCTAAGTACTTCTTTGCAACGATTTAAGTATATATTTTATATTATAAAGCGTATCTTAAGTTGTAAATAGAGAAATGCTTGTATTTCTCATTGTAAGTGAATGGATACAGACAGTAAATAAAAAAGCTCCTTTTTCAAATCTCATAGTCGCAGATTGAGAGCAGTTTTATTTCACTTGGACTGAGAGGACTCCAGAGACAGACATTGACTCTAAATCAGTAGTCTTGAGAAATCGCTGAAATCAGTTGTTCCTTTCTTTTTACACATACTTTTACTTTTCGGTTACTACTAGTACAGTACCTACGAACTGTAACAGACATTTTCAATCAGGGTATTGTCAGTGTGTAGGTACTGAATTTAGTAACAGAGAAGATGTAAGGGAATAATAATTAATATTTCGGAAATTATAAAATAAGAAACCACCACCACACAAGGGACATAAAGTAAATAGATTGATCAGTGACTTGACGGATTAAATGATTATATGCTTTAATTAGGGTGACCTTGACATATAGACCCTATGTACGTACTACATAATGCTTACTTGGAACACTAAAAGTGTGCTTATTAGGTTTAAACGAAATAGCTCAGCAGCACGTTTTTGACATGACCTTAAAATGACCCCGTTGACCTTGACCGACTGAACTCATTTTTGCGTTTAGTCTTTATTTAGACCGTAGTAGTACTGCAAAATGTGGACTAAGTATCTCAATGCGTTCATGAGATGACCTCACCTTGTTCCAGTGACCCCATTTTTAAACTCATTGGCCCAATAGACCTCTAGATGACACAGAAAGTTTCAATAATACGTGAATCCGTTCACGTCCCCAGAGACGGGCAGACGGAGAGACAGATTAGAGAGCTATTACGCTTCTGACTAAAGGTCGTGTGAAAATCAATAATTAAAAAACATGAGACACTTTTATTTTTTGGTTTCACCCTTCACCTATACTTGATCCTTTGTGAAAAAATAAAGACATAATAATTTTTCATATACTAACATAAGTACATTTATATATTGACTACACGCACGTTAGGTACACAATATCCACGGGAAGTTGACAGATTCTTTTCTGAGATTATATTATTAGAAATGAAGTAATCTTAATTAGCAATACATTATGGATACAATACACGTCCAACCTGTACCTATTGTCATTCTTGCAATAATAATAATTTTAAGAATGGTAAAAGATGCTGTCGTCGGCTGATGGAAACATTTTAATTCTTTAAAACATTGAATTTTATCATTACCTCACATTGGTGCCCATCTTAATTATAACTATCTGGTAAATAAAACTTTAAGTAA
Organism: Tomocerus nigrus; assembly: GCA_019776505.1. Classification (NCBI taxonomy): domain Eukaryota; kingdom Metazoa; phylum Arthropoda; class Collembola; order Entomobryomorpha; family Tomoceridae; genus Tomocerus; species Tomocerus nigrus. The sequence continues at coordinate 13,166 of JABASI010003130.1, read as the reverse complement.
AGAATTGTACTTAGATAAATGATGTGTAATTTTAAACTTAACATTTTGAGATAAAACCGCATAGGTAGTTCGTTTCGTACGCCAGCATGGTAGAATTTTGCCNAATTTTAAACTTAACATTTTGAGATAAAACCGCATAGGTAGTTCGTTTCGTACGCCAGCATGGTAGAATTTTGCCAAAATGTCGTAAGTGTGCACTTATACTTGGAAATTACGTTTACTACTGTAAAATGAAACCCACATGCAATTAATTATAATGTTAATTCCTTCCCTATGTCCTATTTCATGTCTTTTCTTCAAGGCGAGGTATCAGTGGCCATTGGCATCGACATGTAATGTCTTGGATATCAATACAATTGTACAGATACAATTGTAAAAAGTGGAACTGTCGATCTCATTTATTACGAAGCGAAAATAGAAGTCTGGCTGAGAGCTAAACTCGAGATTGACAAAAGATCGACAGTCGTAGAGACTATCATCGATAGCCTCCGTAGCAATAGCCAAGTATAAGTAGTGACAACAAAAGAATAGAATTGGATTTCGGGACAGATATTAATTTCAGTGTGAGCAGCAGAGTTTCTTTGGCTGTATTATGGGACACTCTTACGAGGTTGATGGTGGCTACGGGCGCTGCGCTGGTGTAAATTTCCTTTTAGCCCTGAAACCCTGAAAACACCTATTCACTTTTTGCTAATTTTTTTCTATTTCTTCTTTTCTCTTCATTCCTTTTTTTCACATTTTTTCTCCCTTGATCATATTCTTCTTTTACCCTTCTTTTTCACATTTTTCTCCCTTTTCATTTTTTGTTTTTACTTACCCTTCCTTTCACATGTTTTCTCCCTTTGTCATTTTCCTTCTTTTACCCTTATTTTTTCCAATTTTTTCTCCTTTTTTCACTTTCTGCTGGCATTCTTCTCATGTTTTTTTCACTTTTTGTCGTTTTTTACCCTTCTTTATTCTAATTTTTTCGCCCTTTATAGCTTTCTCTCTTTCACCGTTCTTGTGTCTCAATTTTTTCTTTTTTTGTCATTTTCTCCTTTATACCCTTATTTATTTTAATTTTCTTTCTCTTTCTTTCTGTCATTTTTTCTCCTTTATATTTTTAATTTTTTGTTCCTTTCGCTTTTTCTCTTTTGCTTTCTGTTTTTCCTACTTTTCTTGCATTTACTAATTTTTATACTTTTAGACCATTTTCTGTTGCTCGCTCACAAAATTTCCCTGTTTTTTCTTGATTTTTTCTCTGAACTGTTTTGATTTCTTGGAAAATCTGTGGTAATTCTTGATTTTGGAATGTAAAAGTTTTGCAGCAGCGGCTGAAGGCGAGAGAGTAGGCTAAATAAGCCCTGCGAAATGATATTTCTATGAATGAATGAGGAGATGAGGTCGAATTTTGGTGGAGTTGAGTGTACAGAGAGAGAGTGAGTGCACAATGCGATTTCCTTAGTTCAATTCAAGGCTCATCAAAGACTCAGGAAATCCCTTTGCTCTCTTCTTCTTCTTCTTCGTCTTCGTCATCTCGAGCTGACTTTTAGTTACACTTGCACAGTTCATACTTTGGTACACAGTCGTATTCCTTCTATTGTATTGTCCCAAGACAAGCCAAACCCAATAGGAAGGGAACCCAACTGACTGATTGTGAACCAAAGCAAAGTTAGTGAATCATGTTTCAATTGTCTGCCTTCCCTTGGCTTGGCTCTTGGCTTAGTGGGCTCTGGAGCCAGAAAAGGAATAAAATCACGGCCTGAGAAAGATATTGTCATTTTTAGACTACATATATTCATTCACATTGAAAAGTAACTAGAAACTACATGCATTATAAATAATATACTCTCTGTAGGTGCTCATTTCATTCTGAGCTACCGGATATTCCGCATTTTACATTATTCTCTCTTTTCTGAATACCACTCTCAATTGCATCGCCTATTTTTCATATACTTTTTATATAGCACATCAATCATTATTATAACATAACACTCATATCTATAACATCTTTTAGCATATACAATATCAAATGTAATATATTCTTACTACAGGACACTCAGCGTCAACACAGTCCCCACAGATTTGACTTTCTATTATCTCTGTCCTACTCCTGTATCTTGTTTGTAAAAGTGCCTAGGCGAAGAAAATTCGACTTCTCTACGCTGCACATTACACACTACAGTATGGCAAAACCAGCGCCTGACATTCCTCTTTCTCATTTTCTTCAAAATTACAAAAACGCAACTTCTTTATCTTTCCCTGACTAAAAATTCGTGCTAGCTTTTTTACAATAGAAAACCACGTATTAATTATTTTAGATACTAAATTTTATTCTTCTTTATGCAAAGATTATACAATTTGATGCTTAAGGCATTTAAAATTGATATATTTCTTGTTATGTCCTTCCCAGACTTTCACTTAAACTACTGTATTACAATAGCTGAAAGGAAAAAGCATAAATTCAAAAAAATGCCATATATTTTTTTAGTTCAAATAATATTGGTACACTTAAAGAAAGGTTGATATATTTTTCTTTTAAATTTAAAAAAATTTTAAATGGTATTTTTTAAAGTTGCAAAAGTTTAAAAGCAAAAAAGTTGTATTTTTAGAGTTGTAAAGGTTTAAAAGCAAGAAAGTTGTATTTTTAGAGTTGTAAAGGTTTAAAAGTATAAACAGGTTGTATTTTTTAAAGGTGAGTAGTTTTACTTTCTAATTTCTCAAGTCCGCGTGAAATTTCTGCATGACTTTTACTAGAATTCTTAGCAGAGTGTTTTGATTTGAGACAAAGAGATTTGTTTTTGATGTTGAGAAGGAGAAAGTGCTATGTCAAGAGTTAATTAGCCATTACTGTACATTAGAATTGTATGTGATAAGTAAATAGTAAGTAGAGTAGTGTAACTAGTGTAAGTAAACTAAGGATTGAGACAACAATAATGCATAGAAGAGAATTTCATTCATATATTTTATGTAGATAGGTAATAGTAATAGTGCATTGTGGAAGAGAAAGGACATTCAGAGCTCGCCAAAAGGAGGGAGAAAGACTTTAGACAAGACGCATCCCACGATTCCCATGAATTCTCTTTGACTTTTTCCTTGCTCTTTGTAGGCTGACTCAAGTCCATGACGTCCACGCTTACAGCTCACGTCTTTCATCCATTTTCTATTGTTCCCATTCCAATATACTGAACTGAATCTACTTTCACTTCTTTCTCTCCCTTCCTTTTACTTTCTCTAAATCTCTCATGTGGTTAACAAACTCTTTTCCTACCACCACCACTACCTATTTACTTCTACTACTTCTACTACTGTCGACAACGTGGCATTTCATTGGCCCATATTTGTCTGACCGTGGATATCGATAACAACTATATGACAATCAGTTTACCACTACTATGATGACTTTTGACGAGATTTTCCTAACATTTACAACTGTAAACCTTATCTCCTATATAAAATGTGCTCCTAGCGAGAAGTGTAGCATTTTATGCTTTACCATAATTGGTAGGTATGTTCATTCCATCAACTAATGACCAGCTATAAAAGATATCTTATCACTGCTAATGCATTTACAACTGGACTCATATGCAATAAGATTACTGTTTAACTCGTCCATTCATATGTAGACGGCAAATAAAATCTGATGAATTGTGACAATGACCGGAAACGGCATTTCTTTCTTGCTTATTCAGTAATTTCTTCGAGGAGTGTCATTTCTCTCTGATTTGAAAACCACACGTTGATTTGTACAAAACAGTAATACCTATATTATTATCATCGTCTACTGTAAAATATAGTAATAGATTATTCTGGCTTACATTGTGTTCTTTTCTTTTCTTACAAGTATAGTATTTCAAATCCCGACTATCTTATGAAGCCTCATATATTATCATTGGTTTCAATAATATTATACAGGGACCCTAAAATATATCAACAAATATATTATACTTATGTATAATAATTATATCGTCGAAAATGGAATATTCCCAAAAAATACCCTAAAATTCAGATTTTAACCACAGGGTTCATAATTGCATACATGCACAGCAAAGGGTGTGCGACAATGTAAGAAGTCCTCTTTAAAATTATTTTCAACCATAAAACTATTCCTTCGTCTGAGCATTGGTTAGTAGATTAGTAGATATATATGTACTTGACCACCATATCAGCTCCATCTTCACAGGAAAGTTTCTCCGACTGTTGTTTTCCCATGTAGACCCTTACAGCAATAAGAAATTTAGTTGAAGAGGATAATAGTAAGGATACTAATAATAAGACAAGATGATAAGGATATGATTATATTGTTTTTAGTTATCTTTAGTGAGTATTATATTATTGGTTAGTGCAATAAAATTCGTGCGTAAACTAAAATAAATGCAAATTAGAAAAATACGATAGTATGTCTCGATGTTGGGAACCTAAATATTCGGATTTCTGGAATGCAGAATTGTTTTATTCATTGAATCGTCATTATTTCTCGAGAAAACTTTAGCAGCAGAAAACTTATGCTTCTTGGGCCCGCAGGAATGTATTAAGTGGGGAGTCTTTTGTCCGAAACTTTTTTCGCTCTACAATAGTTTACACAGATTTACAAATTAAAACATCTACCTCGGGCTTTTACTACTAGGAAAAGATTTTTACTCGTATTTTTCTGTCTTTGAGATGAAGAAACTAAAAATGTTTAAAGTGTAGTCTTGCTTCAACCTGTGAAAATCCTCAATACCATGTAGTGTAGTTGTAGATAAGTAGGTGGGTAGATTTGGGTACTGGGTATACAACTCTATTTTCATTGGCTGTACGCAGAAAGAAAAGGTTTATTTTCCACTACGAGAATAAGGACTACTACTGTCTGTCTTTTAATTCAAAATCTTCTACAACTGCAATTTGCTTTCTGCCAACACAATACATGAACTAGGTATCCAATAAAAAACTTGTTAAGCCTATCAAACTTTTGTTGCTCTTTAGTAGAATACGGCAAGGTGTATGCAGTTCTTTCCTAGACGTTTTAATGATAATTGCACACATTCTATTGAGGTACGTGCAGAAAGTTATTGCCCTTCTGGATTAAATGAATTACATTTTCAAAAATCAAGCAAGAGTTACGACAAATAATACAGAGATAATTTTATTATATCTACAGGTCAATCAGTTCAAATACAAAAGAAATAAACAATTGTAAGACGGGTATAATGCAGACGAGCATTGGTGCTTATCAATGGTGACTTCGACCTATTAACCCTATTAACGTACTAAATGTCACTTATTAATTTCAGTAGTTTGTCCACACGTTTTAACGAAGTATTTCCGTCCGTTTTTGTTATGACCTTTAACTGACACGGTTGACCTTCCCTATTGACCCCGTTTTCATGTTTTCTCTTTCTATCGACCGTAGTAGTGACTGTACAAAATTTGAACTGTGTATCTCAATGCGTTCTTGAAATGACCTTAGGATGACCCACGCAGTTAACCTTGTCCCAGTGACCCCAGTTTTGAACTCATTGGTTCAATGGACCTCTAGATGACACAGAAAGATCGAATGATGTACATCAATTCGTTCAAGCGTTATCGTATACGGGGACCTACGGGCAGACGGGCAGACAGATTGGGCCTTCCTATACAGAGCAGCTACGCTACTATGAATAAATGGAATAAATCTGCAGAGTCGTAGACATTTAAGTGTCGATCCATATAGGAATGTAAACTATATATAGTCGTCAAATTTTAATTGTATTATTACAAATAATATTGCAAAGAATCTAACTTGAATCTAATTGAAATAAAACTAACGGAGAAGTTTTTATCTGCTTCAATAAATATTAATCATAATGTAACAAACAGAATAGTAAAAGATCGGCATGTATTTCTGGCATTTATCGGAGAAGTTTTTATCTGTTTTAATAAATATTAATTATAATGTAACAAACAGAATAGTAAAAGATCGGCATGTATTTCTGGCATTTATTGCATTTTCTGCACCTCTGCCAGCCGTAATACAAGTGCAATCAGCTATTAATGTTAGCTATAGTCATCAAGTTGAGAGATTTTCCCAAGTAGAAGCCAAATGAACATTATATCGTGTAACTTGGGGAAAGTCAGGACATGAAATGAGAAACCACGTAATAAAAGTAAACGAACTTTCTTAGTACTCAAAATAATGTTTCCGTTGCACTTTCTATACAGACATTTCTAAACACAATCTTCAATCGAATCTCTTTCTTCCGTCTCTCCTCTTCTAGTAACTTCGCGTTTACCTTTATGAGCTCTAATAAGTAAAAAGTAAGCCTTGATATTTTCATACTTCTAAACACAATCTTCAATCGAATCTCTTTCTTCCGTCTCTCCTCTTCTAGTAACTTCGCGTTTACCTTTATGAGCTCTAATAAGTAAAAAGTAAGCCTTGATACTTTCAGAAAATGGCACATTGCTCTAGCCCACTAACTATGTATTTTATAGAGCACAAGTGAAAGTATTGACTTTCTAATGAAAACAAACTTTAGCCTTGTAGCTTTTGCTGCAGTCTCTTAATCGAGACTTGTCCAGCATGTACATATCTGTCAAACGACATAAAAGTTTATTATTAACTTGCAATGAATGTAAATATAATATCTATTTGGACTATTATTCTTGTAGAAGAAATTCAACTAGCTGATCAGGGTTGCCATTATATTTAAATGGCCAGTAAAATACTGAAATTGAGGGAAAACGAAATATATAGATGGAAAACCTTCAAATGACCTTCATAAATACACTTGAAAAATTATATGAAACAAAAAATTATAATTTATTACTAATTTATGGTATTTTCATAGAAAATCTGATTTTTGTTCCAAAAATCCGTAGCCAATAGTGAAATAAACGCACTTAAAATTCTTTTTAAACCGCTTTTAAAATTAAATTTTGACAAGAGACTTATTTAGATGCTTTTATCTTATTAAACTATTACTTAGCGTCAACTTAAAATAGAACATTTGGATAAAATTCTGAAATTGCTGTTGAAAAAGGTGGTCACCCTGACCATAATACCTTGCCAAAATATAAAGTGTGTAGCTAAATGTGGAAAACATATCTATATATTTATGATATAGAAATAATAATAAAGGAGGGTAATATATCTTGTGGCTATCCGGGCTATCCCTTTTGGTTTCATTCTCTTTGGTTGCATTCTACAGTTTCCTTCCTTTTTATTATGGTTGTGTGTTGTTTTGGGTTGTCCGGTTAGTGACTTTCGTTTTGATCTGGTCTGTCGGAAGATCTTAAACTAAATACTATTTTCTAATATAGAAATATGGGAGAGAGAGAGAAAGCATCATACAGTTATGGGTTGTCAGGAGGGAAGTTTTACCTTTTCCCGTTCTGGTCCATATACGATCTGTAGCTTGTAAAATCCAGAAAGAGCTAGAGAGAGAGTGAGATGCACATGTAAGTGAAGAAATAATAACAGAGGGGACTTGACTATAGAGAAAATAAGACAGTGCTCGTCTGTCATGTGAAATTGTCAAGAAGCAAGAGAACTAAATGCTCTGGTATTGTACAACTGCTAACTAACGTAAATAAATATCAAGTTAGGAAGAAGTAAGTCTCTGGTTGTCTTGTCTCAGTCACTCTACTTTCTGAATCGTCCTTGTCTATTTAGTTTGTCTCCTTCTTCGTTTTCGTCTTCTTCTTCTTCTTAGAGGGGAAATATATATTTAGAGAGAAGAGAAAGCGGTTTATATCTAAAATGTGAAAATAGAATGAGAAAGGGATGGAGAAAGCCTTAAGCTTTTCCTTGTGGCTTAAGTTGTAGTAGATTGTGTAGTGATGACTTCAGTTGTCTTCTCTTTCACCATAGCCGCTCCTCGTCCTCGCTTCTTCCTTCGTTTTGTGAGGGAGCAGAGAAAGTGAGTGCTGGAGTGTTGTAGCTTTGGATGTAGTCGAAAGTCGAAACGAGAGTTGAAGTACAAGAAGACGAAGAGTTAGTTGGTTGGTAATAGAAGGAAAGCAAGAGGCAACAAGAAGCAATCTTTTGACAACTCGGAAATTTGATTTGGTAGGAGCAAGGGGCTCAAGCTAAAGGCTCTGCGCTTCAGTAATTAGAAAGGCGCACTCACTCACTCAACACTCATTGCTATATAGCCCTCCACAAACTCCAGACATAGACAGATAAACACATCTTTTATAGCTACCTACTCGGGATTACAGACAAATACAACCAACTTGCAATTTATTCACCCCATGCTCTACAGCCTGTGAGGAATACCAAAACATTGTTGTACAATTATTGTGACCCAAGACCACTTCATACAGAAGATTGTTTTCATCCTTGAAAATTATAGTTTCCCGTAATTTACGTATTTTCACGGAAATTTTTATATTTTTTTGATTAATTCCAAGACAAAATTTTATTCTTATGGTCATAAATACGACAATATTGAAATATATCCAAATATTTTGAAAAATTAACAAACGCGACAATTCATGGTACTCATTAGACGTTCTACCCTCTGATATTGTTCTCCTAATTGAATTTTTCCTAAGTTTTGAGGATAACATTGAGAATTGAGAATTTTAACCATCGAAATATGCTATTGGGCAGCTGAAAACATGTACTAGTTGTTACTATTTTCAATTGTGAATATAGGCAATAACATTAATAATTTCAAATGAATTAGGATTATGTAGTCTTTTAATTTAATCTTGTATGTACGAAATTATTATTACTGAAAGCAAAGTTAGGTCCTTCCTTCCTTTGTCATTTCCCGTAACATTTGTAGTGGTGATTAAAAGGCTTGCAATTCAATTTTGAGCAGTTTTGATTTTTAGAAAATAATTGAGAGTGGAGTAGCAGATGGGTGCTTGCTTTGTGTAAGTTTGACAAGATGTAAACTCAGCCGGCTGTATTTCCCGAAGCCAGTAAATTGACAGGGGCTGTGTTTATGTGTCGCCTTATTCGCCAGTGCAGTGTGTAGTGCTTATTCTATTTAGAGTAAATGTAGCTTATCTTGAAGAGTTAGGTAGGTTTTAGACTATAGGATGCAATGAAATAGGAGTTTCGCTCAACACTCCTAAAACCAATACCACCGAACCGCAATTCTTACACTTTACTACTATCTGATTACCACTAGACTTGTTTCTATTCAACATGCATCCCCGTGTAGCCAAATCTGCTAGTACAATGATATACCTATTACGTAATAACTACAATAAATATATAGGTATACGTATAGCTTAAAATAATATGTTGAATAGAAGATTAAAGAGAATTTCATTCGGAATATCTACACAGGTTAAGCATAAGCAATAATAAGAGTTACTATGCATTGCGGTCTGTTCTTGTGTGATTTAGTTTGGCCAAATTTCAGTTGAGATGCTACAAATGCATCCCGTACCTAAATGTGAATTAGGTTTCCGCCAGAGATAAGTGGAATGCGTTTACTTTTGTCTTCCGCCTCTAATGTGAACTGATGTAACCTTAAGTGCTATCTACTTTAGTCACAACTAGTCCTAGTTAACTCCACTGATTGTTTACAGAGGAATTCCTTAAGAAATCTTACGGCGACCGCTATTGTTCTCATTATTCACTACTCTCATAGCCATTTATTCTACTTCCCTCTCTCTAATTTTCCAAGTTCTTTTTCAAACAGAATAGGCAATAATAACATATACAGTTTGACTATTTCTACTAATACTCTATTCTAAATGCATTTCAACAGTTTTAGGATAGGCGGATTTAGTATGGGCAACTACGTGATTTCCTATTTCATTGTTTGTAACACTACGCTCACTAATTCAACTGTAGATTTCAGATACTGTGGTTCTTGTATTCTCAGAACTCATTTTAGCTATACACAGAGAAGTTATATATTTTCCTAAGGATATATCTGTTATACGTTTTGTTTGGAATGAGTCAAGACGAATGTAGTATGAAAAGGAAGACAAGGGAAAATCCCATCTCCATCCAATCCATTCACCCATCCATCTGAATCTGATCTATCACTAAGCATGCTGGAGCCAAACTGCAAGAAACTAGAGCTATCTCCTACAAATCTCAACTAGTGTGCAGCCGAAACTAAAGCAAATCACTATTTCTTCTTCTCTCCCTCACTTTCTTCGCCTGCACTGCACTACTTACTACATCACAAATGTTTTACAGACACTAGACTCCGTGTGCTGGCTGTGTGGCGGATAAAAAATCTCTAGATAACTTCAGTAGCCAACTCTCTTCTTTGTCTCTTTCATCTTTTCATCATTTTTATCTTCACTTTTGTCTCTGTTAACAAGACAGGAAAATGCTACAGAAGAGAGACACGAGGTGTGACTGGGATTTCTTGTACACTTTCCGTTCAATTGTACTCTGCAAGAGAATAGATCTTCTTCTTCTCCAATAGAATTCAGACACAAACCCAAAAGATACCGTGCTGAAAATGCAAAATGTCTTGTCTTGTGGTCAATATTATATTTCGGAAATGTTTCAGGTTGTCGTCTTTATAATTAATGCTGCAAATAAATATTTAATGATCTATTACTGAAGAAGCAGATGCATGGTTGGAATATGTCACGAAAACCGGATGTGGTTTTTAAGATCCGTAATGTGGAATAAGAAATAAAATGAAAAAATAAAGAATTTCGACGGAAAACTACATATTTAGACTCATCTACAACTTTGTACATGTATGTATAGTATTTTGTATAGGCAAAAACTGAAAAGATAGAGAATGGAGTTATGAGAAAGAGTCCATTTAATTTGTAGTCCCTAGTCGTAGTGCACAGAAACAAAGTTGTGTTATGTGGCGAACTGCAGAGTGTTGGCTCTGATTGAATTAAAAGCTGTATTTTCAGTTGAATTAAGGCATGATTATGAATTCAAAAAGACAAGTTTGAAACAAACATGCCCGACACTGTACTGTACCCATCAGCAAACTATGCATACACCAAAGAGAAATTGTTAAGCCTTTCCCTCCTATGTCCTACCTATACTCTTTTATCCTCTTGAATAGATATTTTGATGTGTCACTACTTTCAAAACAATTTTATTTTCTCCACGCTGTAAAATTATCTAACTTTCATCAACAAAATTAGGAATTGTTTAGAAAAGTACATAGACATAAAGTCTATCTAGGTGCCTACTTATGTATTGGTATAGTTGTCCTAATAATTATAGTAGGTATTAGTTATTAGGCATATATTTTAGCTGCCTACGACAAAGAATTATGAATTAGAATTATTTTTCAAAATATTTAAAAACAATATTCCCATGTACATTGAAATTATAATTTTGGTAATTACTTATTATGTCAATGAGTAAATTATTGCTCCGATATAAAAAGTCGATATCATACAGTGAGGTAGGTCTTCGTCGCTCATCTTGATCATCTCAATGCATGCAAAGAAAGTGAGTCTAAATGTGCAGCCGTAGAAAGATTCTGATTTCCTTTCGATTTAATCAATTCTAATTTTCAAGACTGCTATCGAGAGTTACTGATGACTACACTGTAAGTTTCTGGACTGTGCCTTATGCAAATTGGTAAAAGAAATTCTTTACACAGAGAGCGATGTTGTAATTTCATAATAAATTATATAATCCATAATGTGTATCTCCAGAATCTGAATGCACATGGCTCATAATTTCCTTTCGAAAATAAATTAATAAAATGGAGGAACTGAAATGTGTTGTAACTTTCTCAATTACTACACTAGGTGTACTACTATGAATTAAAAGTTTGCGTTGTAGATTGTAGTATTATAATTTTTGTTGGATATGTTTAGTGTTAAATAATAGCAGTATATATTGTAATTGAATCCATGAATAGCTAGTAATATTTACCTTGATAGAAATTAAAGGATATAATACTGACGACAAGAATCGTTATACAAGTACGTAGTGGAGTAGTAGTGTAATAAATCCAGCAAGTAGCAGGAGATACACAATGTTATTAATGCAATGTACGTAGATATTATTATTTATTATATATAGAGAGAGATATTTTGTGTATGATGGGTGAGATGAGTCCAGAAGAGAAGAAGAGGGCAGTAGACGAGAGAGAAAGTGTAGTAGGATGGAAATGGATAGGAGGATTTCATGCAAAAGCACATTCCACATCATTAATTAAACTATGTCTTGTGTTCTTGTGTAGCCATCTCATTTCTGTTCGTATATTTCATTATAATTATCTTAGTGGTGGTGGTGGTAGGTAAAGAGAAGGAGAGATGTACCGATGTACGTAGTACGCACTCAGAATAATAGGAACATACATACATACATAGCCATTATTATTTTCTATTGAGAATTCTGTACACACTACACAGAGTTGGTAAGGAGAGAGAGAGAGAGTAGCGAGAGATGAGGCTAGAGCCAACTCTAATCAACTCAGACCATTCTTAATATTCTCTGTAGGTATATTTATGGATACACTTAGATAATCTATTACTATACAGATTGCTAAACACTAATAATAGCCATTATATGATAGAGCAATAGATAATACACTATTATCTGTAGTGAGCAGCAGAATATTTCGTTGAGCTTAGTCTGGCCTCCATGCCCTCATCTCCATCCTCATCCTTTGATTTAACTTCCTAAGCGAACATATCTAGTGACTTAGGTAGAGCCAATACTTTATTAACATTTCTCTAACATCCTCATCTCTCCACATCATATTATTCCATATCCGCTTTCCCAACTCTCTCACTCTAAAGATTATCGCCAGACTACCACCAACATCTCTCCCACATAATTCCCCATCTATCTATCCACATATACTCACATCATATAATACATAATCTCCCTATCCCTTACATATTTCTCCTACTACCTACTAACTACTATCAACACACACAAAACAGAATTTATAATCGGCACATATACCTAAATACGATCATCAGGCCGTATAAAGTGTTTCAAAATTATATTCTCTTCCTATTTTACTTGATTATAGTCATAAATTCATCACGGGGTAGCCCATGACCATGTGTCCTCAAGGCTTATTCTATTTTCTACTTACTTTGTTATAATTACAGCAGATTAATACAAAGTAAGTGAATAAAAAATCATCAATTTGTCAAGAAAATGTAACAGGACATTTTTTTGTAAAATAAAAATTCTTTGAAAATACAATTTCTCGGAATTTTGTGACCCAAAAACTGTCCCAAGACATAAGATTTATATGTTATGATTTTTTTACCAATTTAAAATTCTTTTTGACAGTTCA
>JABASI010003129.1:0-17376 GCA_019776505.1 Tomocerus nigrus | reverse complement strand
TATCCATTTGCATATACGATCTCTCCACACGCAGATACGATTTCTCCATACCCCCATATACGAAATCATATGTTCGGGTTCTCCGGATACCTAATATTATGTACTTTACATGGATCGATTAGTTACCTTCGTCGTTCATTTCGATATCATATCGTGAACATATCTGTAGTCAGTATAAACAACAATACGATTCAATTTGGAATATTTATGCTCATACAGTTTTAACTAACATTGCGATCATTAATCACATCAAAAATACAATCGGTACATAGAGAGTTTTTTTTGTATAGGTAGGTATGCTAATATCAAATTATTTTTACCCTAATGTAAGTGTTTGCTATAAGGTAAATGACCAGTCATAGTCATATATTCATTGGCTGGCTAGTGACTACCGGATATTCAAGTAGGTTTTGCACATAAATTATAAAAATGTCAAATACGAATGACACTATTGACTATGTACATACAGAATGTATATATCAGTCAGTACAAGCAGACAGCAACAGTATTGTGTATTTTCCACGTTAGATTCTCTGTTGTCCATTATTATTGACTTTGTCGAGATATAATAGCAATATATAGCATATAGTATCTGTGAAATCTGTCCAACTTTTGCACAAGCGACTGTCTACATAGTTTATACCTCAGCTTTGTCCAGTACAAAAAAGGCCAGGCTTGACACAAATAAACTATACATAGGCTTTGTACACGAAGAGAGGAAGTAGAAGACATGGTTCGCTAAAAGTTTGCTGAGTTTTTGTATGTGGCATGACAGAAACATGCAATTTTCCTTGAGCTTGGTACGGAATTCTAGATCGATATCACGTCCTTGTGTCATACAGCGCGTATTTACAGTATTTAGGTGAAATACTCAGTATACATCTCTTTGCTCTGGTATGTGTGAATGTGACTACGTAGATATAAATGTATACAAAATATCCCAGGATTCTGTATTGTAGTAGTAGGTGGTTTGTTTTGGTCTTTGGAACAGGCGTGTTTTGTCCGTGTAGTGTTATAGTGTAGTACTCTGCTTCTTTAGATTATGTAGATTGCTTATTTGGGTCTCCAGTTAGTTCTTCATTGCATTGCCTTGCATTACTACGAAAGTAAACTAAAAAAAACTGTCATTGAGCATTATTCATAACACTGTGGAAGTGATGTGCAAAATGTTTTTCATTTAATTTTGTGCCATATAATCCTGTTTAGCATAATATATGGCTACAAGGAAAGGTTATCAAAAACTACACCTTCATCCACCTCCACTTGAACATACGATAGGAAGTTTAAGTTGAATTTATTTAAAGTCTGCAGTCTGCAGAGTCTGCACTATCATGCCTTTGCCAAAATTCAAGTTTAAAGAGTGGTTTTCTGATCTGAACCTGAGCAACTGTGCATTCCCTTACGTATTTATTAATTTGGTATGTATTGTATTCCTTTGTTGTAATCCTGTCTTTATATTAGCTTATATCTCCAAAGTTAACCTCGCAATTTCATGAATACAATCATACCATTGTGCTTCCACTATTGACTATTATTCCCTACGGGGAAACATGTGACACTTTTGTATTTTCACTAAACAATTCCTTTTCCACTAATGATTTACATCATTTAATACACAACTAGGAGTTTACATTTTTTTAAAATATTAGTGAATTGAGGTTACCCAATAGAATTTTCATGGTCATTATTATGGATCTAACCATAATACACTATCAATAATATGAGATCATTCTCATAAAAGTTTGGTTGTTGCAAATATATACCATAATGCAAAGTCGGCGTCATGTTTCAATTGAATTTGAGCAAACCTAGACCAGTGACCTGACAAGTGCTTTTCATAATTTTCGAATGAAATATTTTTGAATGAAGATTTCGAATTTAACTTATAATATGCACAATACATGCGTATACTAATTGGTTTCAGTTCTGCTGCTTAAACTTAATTTCACCCCGATATATTACGAATTATTAATACATTTCCATTTCTTAGCATAAAACAACGTATGGCTAGTTATACTTTATACTTATGCCATTATACCATACCTGTCTCAAACACATCACACTGATCACACCTCACAAATCTCTATCCGCACAACCATATCCATATAGGTAGGTGCTTAGGTAGTACTATTAGGTAGATTAGATACCCACATTTTTACATTACTGCAATAAATATTAATATCCTCTCATAATTAACTCCGTAACTGCATAACTCTCCTAAACTCTGTTTTGTTTTATGCGTTTATGTTCCTGTAGATTGTATTTATGTTCACGTTTTATTTTTAGTTATTCCCACGTTATTACATAAACAGCAGTTAATCAAGAATCATTTGACTCACAAATATACTCTTATTCTGGCGTTAGATGCAATGCAACAGCCATCGTCGTACGCTCAGTCTTTTAGTATTGCACTAATATGTTTTTAATATTTATGCTTTTGGGTCATTGAGATTGAGTAGTGAAGTACAATTATTTACGGAACTTCTTGCAGATTGTTTCAGCATTTGAAGTTTTGACCTACTGGCTGGATATTCCTACATACAATCAAAGATATCTTTTTGTATATGTTCTCATATATCTTGGTAAGTATTCAGAGTTTCTTTTACTTTCGCTAATCTGTTTAGGTATGCATGGATTTGTAGAAATCCTCAACGAAGTAGATACTATAAACAAGAGGAGGTCCCTACCTAAGAACGCTAAAATTTTGTATTGAATTTATGACTAACAACGTAGTTGGAAGTTGTTTCTGTATTTGTTCTTCCACTACGTAAAAGCGAGTAGATACAAATAGGTAGATTGATAGATCATATTATATAAAAATTGTCTTACTTTCGGCTTTCTAATCTAAAGAATTTATTATTGAAGATAAAAGTTTGGAAATACAGATAGCAATATCGATAATGTGATATTTACGTACATACTTCGCTGGAGCAGTAAACGAAAATTGCTTACTATGTGCTTACGTTCAATAAATATTTAAAACAATCTCAACTATCCACTTTTTCTCTTTTAGGTTTCATTCTGCCACCATTAGGTCTCGGTATACTGTTGCTGTTTGGGGTCAGAAAGGTATAACGCTTACTTTACTTTCTTTACTTTTTGTCTTGTCTCTGTGTTTATAATTGCATTCATTGTTTGCTGGGTTGTATCTCTACATTCATAAAATACGAATAAGGGAATACCTCTTGCAATGCTTGCATGTTTAAGCATAAGTTATGCTTATGACATTTAATTTTGCAAATGTTGGACTATTTGTAGAAAGACCTGCGAAAGGTGTGGATTTGGTGGCTTCTGGAGATTGTCCTGTTAACACTCTTCCTGACATTGTTTATAATAGGTTTATACAGAATAACACTTAAAGGAGTGCTTAATCTGTTCATCTATACTCTGGTTCGGATTTTGGGCCTAAAAATTATATTTGATTTTATGGTAACGCTAAATATTGAATCCAGTATCAGTAAGATAGAGCCGAGCAAAGCAGCTCAAGACGGTTTTGAAATCGTATCACTTGACGATCCGAATAATACTAATGAAAAATTTTGAGTGTTTCAAAATCTCATGTATACTTATACGCACATTTTACACATTTCGCACATTGCACATTAACATGTAAAAAATATTATCTAATTGAACTGTGAAGTCAAGAAATATGTACAGTAATAAATAAAAAATGTTTTCTGATTAAGCAAACTATTGCTCCTCCTGACGAAACGCAGAGTCCCAGTAGTTCTGTAATTCAATTCCTTTTTCTTCCTAAGTAATTCTCCACTAAGAGCGCAACATCATGAGCTAAAATGGTACTATTGTACATTGTACTGCAATGCCAGCGAATAGCTAAATATATCGATGTCTGCTCAATAAATATGGATTAGAAATGTAGGTTTGTTTAGTTTTCATTGTAGCTTTTATTTTTCTAGGGTAATTTGGATTGTCGGTTGATTAAACGTATATTATGTTGCATTTTCAAAAATATATTGGCCACATAGACTTCGTATCGTACATAGACTGCAGTAATAAATTATTACAGACTATATTTAAGTGTAAGCTAAAGGAACCACTGCTGTGCTATTCTGGAAATAGTTGAATGCTAAAGTCCATCTTCTTAGGCTATGCGTATTATACTAAATATCTATATGCCTATACGTATTTATTATTCATAAAATAAATATATATGATACAATCATAATATTGTTACTATATTCTTCAATAATTTCTGTGACTAAATATGTTTTAGCAAAATAGTATATATTTCTGTAATGACTATTTCTGTAATTCGTTCAGTTAAGTTCCGCAACAACGAATAATATGGGAACAATAAGTAGAAGCTGTCAATGAACACTTTTAATTGGCAAGTGGTTTATTTCCTAAATCCATCCGGATTTTGTGACTGCCACCTCCAAGAATCTGCGCCTGAATATTTTGTAAAACAAAACTTTATTAGAGATACATAATCCATAATTTAGGATAGATGGAAATACTTTGTGAGATTGTATTTCTTACACATATCATGAATTGTCTTCTCAGCTGTCCATTTTAATTCGTTTTTAGCTAATTTACAGTCTGCGTAGGAGGAAGCAATATCACCAGCTCTTCTTGGGGCAATATTAAATGGGATTTTTCTACCACTTGCTTTTTCGAAAGCCTGGACCATCTCCAAAACCGAATTCCCATTTCCTGTGCCTAGGTTATAAGGTTTCCAGCCCTTAAAATCCTTTTCAGAAATTTTTCTCAGTGCAGCAACGTGACCAATAGCTAAATCCATTACATGTATGTAATCCCTGACACCTGTTATGACATAAGAATACATATTATATGCTATTTTATTTATTAGATTAAGAGATTGATAAATTTCTGCATAAAATATGGGTCTACCTGTGCCATCCGGAGTTTTATAGTCACTTCCATATACTTGCAATGAATCCCGTTTCCCAACAGCAACTTGTGCTATAAAAGGCATCAGGTTATTTGGAATACCTCTTGGATCTTCACCAATATTTCCAGACGGATGGGCACCAACGGGATTAAAGTAGCGAAGTACAATCGCTTTCCATTGCTTAAAATACAGATAAGCATAAGTTACCGTTAGAATGTAGGTGTGTATATGTATGCATAATTAGCTGTTATATAATTATGCATAATGATTTGGTAGAAACTGCACTAGGGTTCACAGTAGTATACCTCGTCTGAAGTGCAAACGTCGTGCATGATTTCTTCCATCATAAACTTAGTCTTTCCATAAGGATTCGTGCAATTTCCTACCGGATGATTTTCATCAATAGGCAAATGTTGAGGATCTCCATACACAGTGGCAGAAGACGAAAATACTATGCTCTTACAGTCAAATTCGCTCATAACCTAAAGTAATTTAGCAGATTATTGCATTAAGCATCGTGTCTTAAAAGATTTACTATTTATTGAGCAATTGTGCAGCATGATTACGGTAAGGGAATGTGTGTATGTCTCATTTAAGCAAAATTTAATGGGAAAGATCCCTCACCCACTATAACAATTTAGAAACAGATGCCTAATAAACTAGTTAAGTTACTACCATTGACTAGTTTGATTGAAGTTGCAGGCGCTGTATTCATGAGGTGGAAATAATAAGGAGAGACGCAGAGTGTGAGATTAAATATATATAGAAAATTGTATGGTGATAGTATTTTCTAATTTTAATTTTTTTCATTTCAATGCTGTTCCTAACAAGTACGGTTTTGCTACTAGGAAAAGGTGTCTATATAATATTATTTCATAATATTATCATGTTCACGTCCAAAGACATTGAAATTCCAACTTGAATTATGTAAGTGACTTCACAATGATAATGAATGAAACCCTGTTTGAGCATTTACTTATGTATCGTATAGCAGTATTGGCAACAAGATCATTTTTTTCTTCTTGGAAATAGAAAATGGAAAATAACTATAATGCACTGCACACTATTGCACACAATATGAAGCTTTTATGTATCGACACAGGAAATTGATTTGAAGTCAATCTGTTACATAACAGTTACTGTGTCAGCCAGTACACATTAAGCCTATGGTATGCATGTATACTATAGTATGTATGTTATGTATACCTAATACCTATATAAATATGCAAAACGAAGATGAATATAGGTCGCATATTGAATTCCGAGAGAATATCATATCCATAGAAGAGAGAAGTGACTAACCTATTATATAACTGGTAACTATTAATTCGTGGATAATATTATGTCTTTTACTGCTTATCAAAACGATTACCTCCAGTAGGGTGACACTTCCTGCCACATTATTCTTGTAATATTTTAATGGCAGCTGACACGACTCCCCAACAGCCTTCAATGCTGCAAAATGGATCACGCAGCCAAATGGTCCTTCCGATTTAAACACGCTTTTCAGTTTGTCTTCGTTGAGTAAGTCAACATCTGCAAATCCGACGGTTTTTCCAGTTATTTTCTCTACACGTAGTATACTCTCTGGTTTCCCACTTTCACCTAAAATAATTTCAAGAATTATTATACACTGACTAGACACATATCTACAGCCTCGAATCCCAAAACTTTCTTTCAGGTGGTAACATAAGAAACTTTCACTACCACATGCCACAATGAATCCATTGTGTGTAGCAAATTGTTCGAGCAAAAGTTTCGGTGTAGTACACGAAAACAGATTCTCATTTACCAAGAAGGGGAAATGCCATATAATAGTTGGCTAAATATTTTCCTGCTTCTGTGAATAGTGTCTGTAGTGTCTATTCCTTAATTCCTAACAAGAACCATAAAATACGGTGACACAAATAATCAAATTGAAAATAATATACTTAGTACTTACCCATTATAGCGTTGACCATGTTGTCGATTACAAAAACGTCGTAATCATTTTGTAAAAGAGATACTACTGTGTGTGACCCTACGTAGCCTGCTCCTCCGGTTACCAAAATCTTGGACGACATGGTGGATAACACCTTCACAGTCGGGTTTCACAGCAACTGCATATCACATAATTTATGGGAAAATAAAAACATTTTTGAACTTCCACACTTAAGGTTAGCACTTCCGTATAGCTCATGGCGACCCTATTTGAATAGGCTCAAAAAGGTCTCTATTTGAATAGGGTCGCCATGCAGAAGTTACCGAAGTCCCCATCTTAAGCAGGCATTATGAGCATAAGTAAGTTACATGTATTCTATATGTTACTAAAAGTAAAAGTGAAGGTTTTAATTTGTTTCCATTAGACCTAAAACGAGTATTTTGACAATTTAAGGCTTGAGATTGCAGAATAAAACTATTATTGGAAAAATTGCAAGTTCAGAAATCAATTGTCTATAGAGTAAAACTAGTATTTGGACAGTCATTCTTATATAAGGACAATAAAAAGGATTGGATACAATAAATATGGAATTTGGATTCTATAAAATAGTACAAACGGATAGGGTGGGTGCAAATACAATGAAGTTTTTGCAATACGCTTTAAGATGTGCCAATAATAAACGAAAGTTAACTAAAATTAATTGCAGTACGGAACTTTGATATTCACATCACAAGGGCACGCACAACAATATTTCGAATGTGAACAGAATTTTATTACTTGTTTACTACTTTAACAACACTCTTAAAATTGCAACTACCGATATGTATCTACTATGTATACCTACTTTGTTTTCAATATACATTGTTTCTGGAGAACAAAAATATCTATGCGAGCGAAGCATAACTAATATTTATGCTCATAATTATGAATAAAAAAAATTAATTTATTAACAAATAAATTACAATCACCTTGTAAAGAGTAAGTCAATTAATAAGGTGAGCTCAATTGAAAATAAAACATGATATACCTACTGAATTAGGGCAACGATTTAGCTTGTCTCGATTCGAGCAAAACCATATAATATGCATGTAATTGTTCAACTTATCTGTTTTATACACTAATACACACTAGTTTTAGTATGTGATCTGGGATAATGTATTTGCTAACATAAAACTGTGCACTCATCAATCACCTCATCAACTGGGCAAAGAACTCAGATAATCAAATAAGTATATAACGAGTTTTAACGTTCACACAGTAGATTATTTCATTGTCATATACTACAGATGCAATGAGTAAGAGAGTGCGAGTGCAATGATAGATAAAATTCACATTGGTTATGGCTTTTTGTCCAATATTTTCATGTATTGCTGTATTAGTTAACGTGTTTATATTTTGTGTATGACAATAAATGTATAATATATATTAACTATAATATTATACCTAGAATTACAATATTAAGGACACATTCTTTTTAACTATACCACATAATCACGTAATATGTATAAGCTATATTATATTCCTGTGCTCATTTCAGTTATCATTATTACTTATCCAGCTAGCTGGTATACTGAAGGCCCGAATGCATGTTATGAAGATGTGTCATTGTAATTTGATATCGGAAATGAGAGTAGTTAAAAACAAATGTGCTGAACTAACTCGCTAAGTAAGCAAATTAAAGTGCACGACTTGTTTTTTTTAAAGTAAGACAATCATTCGGCTTTGCGTGCATGTATTTTACTGTATGATTGATAAGACAGTGGGCATACAACATTGCTGGACCGAAAAAGAATCTTTTGCAGGCTATTCCAAAACCGAAATATTTTTATCTGTAGCCTCATCCAGCGTCTATTTAATATGTCGTTCGTACTGTATTATAATCTTCAGACGACCCCGTCAATCATATCAGGATAGATTAGTATAGTTAGAAATATTTAACTAGAGAACCGAGGATCTACTAATATTAGTATTTCTCATTCTGGTTAGTGTTACATAAATTGCTTATACTAGTTATGTACTGTATTGAGAACTGAGACTTTTGTTTTGGCTTTGGCTAATACACAATTTTCTGGTTATTTGATACTGCTAAAGATGTTTTTGCCTATTATGTAAAATTCTCGGGAAATACATGCACATGAATACTATTTGTTGGGTTGGGATGGGACTTAGGAATAGGATATAGGGAACTGAGACTTCTGTATTTTTATGCACCCTGTGTAGGTAGGTACTTCCTATTTTCCCTTTATTTAATAATTATGTATGATATAATATGGTTTGTTGGTTAGTAGTACTGTATAAAAAGATGTCCTTATTAAGCACGCAGCACAGCACACAGTAGATTTTTATCTGGAAGATTTTTTGCATCGTCAGCAACTTTAGCTTTTATTATGTTGTCTAAAAATATTTAGGTTAATTTTACCTACACACTTACCGGTTATAATATATGGGATGTCTATAATAAATTATTATTTGCGAAAAATGCGGTCCACCATCATAATATATTCTGAAAATGCAAATAATTTTCTGATATATATGATAAATCTGATAAAATCGACTAACTGAGACTGTTTATTACCTCAAATGTTGTTCTATTCTACGAATATTATGTGTTGCAGTGAATGCAAAACTTGAAATTGAAGTGTAGAACTTTATCGCAGATTTCAAGTTCGCAAATATCATATGAGCTGAAATGGAACAGTTCGGTATTCGGGTAAAATCGGATCGAAGTCGTATACCCGAAGATCCAGTACGCAGGCATCGCATTAGTAAAAGGCGCATATGGAAAACAATTCTATGATACATTTGGTGACTATACCTTCTATATTTTGTTACTTTGCAGGTTATATGTATTATATGTATTATGTATCTACAGATAGATGCATGGGCGAATTCTATTAGATGAAAAACTGAAATGAAAATCAATTTATAAAATAGCAAATCTTAATACTTAATACCAGTTTCAGTTTGTTTAATGCCATGAGTTTGTTTACCATTGCACATTGCACAACAATATTATACAAAATAAGCTATTCAAGAATTCAAGTACAATTTGATTTTGAACTTTAAGTCTCAATCTCATTAACCCTCCAGATTTTTTTCAATCCCAGCATCATCTTATATAAATATCTTAGTAGAATCTTATTTGAGATTGCTTAACTATCTCACTTAAATACTGAATTATATGGAATATGGGAAAGTCGTTTCAAGCATAGGTTTTGCTAGAACTGTGAGTATGAGCGAATACTCTCTCACAAATCTAATCTACAGCCTACAGCTACATATTGTTGTTGTGTGAAACTGAGACATCGCTGACTTGCGTGAAGTGAGCGAGAGCGAAAACACAATCATATGTGGCTGGAGCGCGTCAACGACAACATACACAAACTGTGACTGTTTGATGAGTTCAATTTAAAGGCTATAAGTAAAAGTTAATTTGTTTCGTTCTTCTAATTCATTTATGTCCACTCATCATCGCTTATACATTTGGATTACGTGCAAATAGTTCTCTACACATACTAACTACCTTATAATTGCGATAGTAAAGTTCTTAAAAGCTACGAAATTATTGATTATATGCAACTTTCAAAAGTCAACAGTGACACTTGTCAGTAATAATATACTTATACATAAAATTCAGAGTTCAGTTCAGCCATCCCGTTCCGTTTTTGTTAATTTTGATTGTATTTAGATCTGAAGATATAGCATTTTTCTGTTTACCGAACCTTGACCTGCTCGACCTTCAACCTTAGGACGACGGAACGGTGAAGGGATCATCGGATGTCGGATTATTAGGTGCAGTGCAAGCAAGTGGTGCTGGTGCGTCATTTCCGAATGAATCTCGGATTTCTTGGAGCGGATAATAAATCGTAAGTGTGGCAAACAAAGTAATTTTCTGAACTAAGATTAATATATTACTAATTACATAATTGTATTGGTTGTATTTGTATATTATGTATGCAAGTAAAACTATTGTTATCTTTTATTTCCCAGATTGAGATTTTGTACCTCTGCTGACAGTCAGGGACAGCTGATTTGGCCAACTCTCTGTAAAACTAAGGACGGAAGCAAGCAATTGACAATTTATTTCTTACGGCAACCCTATAAACTATGGCGAGTAGACATAAAAATGACAAGAGCGATTGGGGGGATCATTGGAAAAAAATGGGACCTGGAAATATGAATCCAGGCACCAAGTCAAAAGTTGACAAACTGATAGAAAGATTTGCAGCTTCATCTTCCAATGGTAGGTGTTATTAGTTATGCTTCATACTCCATAGAGATCTAACAAACCTTTCTGCTTAACTTTCCTTGGCTGCACAAGAAAAATTACTCAAAATATTTTTTTTATCCAGAATTCACATTTTCTAAGGACTTGACTAGTGCGGATAGAGCATATATTCATCGAACAGCTGCTCGAATTGGCTGGAAATCATGTAGTAATGGGTAAGTTGATCAAAAGACTACGTTTACGTAATATAACTTTTGTAAAATTACACAATCGAATCTAAGAGATATGCAATTTGGGATAAATGTTTTCACGTCAGAATTTGAAACCTAAACAAGAAAATGAACACCCAATTTTCCTTCCTTTTGAAAGTTACCATAATAGAAGCCTTTGCAAAAAGAATAGTCCAGCCCACTTTCCGCCCAGTACGTTTCGATAAAATGAAGAAACTGGGTATCCAAGTCACATTTCCGCTGCAGGAGGCTTCTCCTCACTAACTTCACAATTTAGGAAAAATGTGGGATTCGGTTTTTCTTGTTTTACTGGCGACTGGTGTTCTCAAAGCTTCAACTTTCGCCTTGAACATATTTTTTCGACCTTGTAGTACATCTCTTAGATTCTTATTCGAATCTTAACTAAAACAGTAATAAAACTAATAAATAATGAATTTATTTATCACAGAGTTGACGTTGATAGATGTATTACTATTTCAAAGCCCAAAGAGGACAATTCGTGCTCAGAAATCCTTCATTTGAAACAGACATCATTGAAGTTCGTTGAAGAATTACAAAGACTATGGGGGCTGGATATTAATGAGGATAACATAGTTAGTTCCATGGCCACTCACGATCACCCAAAACTAAAAGGTATCTCTATCCGATGAGCATATACCTAGTTCGGCGTTTAGAGGCATTTTATAAAGCAAATGTTTTTAAAATAGTTATTATTCTTTTTTATAGTGCTAAAAGATGGAAAAGCGGTGGAGAGACTAGGATACGGCCCTCCGAAAGTTCCTGTCGCTAAGTCCAAGAAAGCTGATGCATATTCTAAATATCGCCAGCAGTTGCCTATTTGGAAACATAGACAGGAAATATGTGACTACATAAAAAATAGTACGGTGACTTTTGTGAAAGGTAAATATATACTTCATTTGTATGTTAGCTGTTTAATTATAGTTGTATCCGTTATTAATCTAATTACTTAAAAATATTTTTAAAATTAAGGCGATACTGGATGTGGAAAAACAACTCAGGTACTAAAATCAATATGCATTAATACAGAGCAGTAGATTCTGTTTCTAAATATATCTGCATGTGTAATAATATATTTTGGTTTTAAGTTTTATATTTGAATGTAAAGTTAGTATGTATTCATTAAATTTGATTTGATGTGGAATATCAAGTTGAATCATTTATGCCACAGGTTGCGCAATTTATTTTGGACGAAGCTCGTGCTGAATCCCGTCCTGTGAGGGTAATTTGCACAGTTCCAAGGAGATTAGCTGCAATTTCTATAAGTGAACGCGTAGCTGTAGAAAGAGGCGAGACTTTAGGGTCGACCGTTGGCTATCAAGTTCGGCTGGACAAACGTTTATCGCATACAGAAACTCTTCTAACATATTGCACTGCAGGAATCTTACTGAGATCAATTACAAGTCCAGATTCGACTCTGTTAAAAAATCTAACACATGTACTTATCGACGAGGTTCACGAAAGGGATCGATACACGGATTTTTTGATGTCTTGCCTGAAAATAATGATGAAAAACTACAAAGACCTGCGCCTTATATTAATGGGAGCCGATTTGAATGTTGAATTATTTACTAATTACTTCGGCGGAACGGTTCACTGCCCCGTTATACATGTGCAAGGGCGAACATATCCTGTTGATACATCGTTTTTAGAGGACGTTTTGGAATTTGTTGATGTTAGAAATGACGACGATCGTGGAAAAACCGCTTCTAAACAAAATTCGCTTGGCTCAAATAACATTAGTAAAAATAAACGGGACGTTACTAAATTGACAAATGGAAAAACTTTGGAATCGGAATGGGAAGAATTTATCGTGCAGCTTGATTCCATTCCTGTAAATGTGAATTATTTGATTGAAAATGTATTCAAATCAGGCGATCAAGATTCATTCGATTTGTTTGTGGACCTTGTTATGAAAAGGATAGTTTCGGTGGACTCCAAGCATACTGATCCAGCCTCAGACATAACCATGTTAATGGCAGTAAGTGAAATTAAATATTAAGTAGTATTAAGTACTATCATTATAATGAGGTATTTTAAATGTTTAGATTATTCAGTACTAATGAAAAATGATTTTTAACAATAGCAAGCCGCCTACGGAGATTTCTACCGAGTCAATAACTTACTACAAATGGGTGCTAATGTAAGCATTCGGTCAACTGGCCAATTTAAATATACTGCAAAAGAGTGGGCTGAACAATATGAGCATACCGAAATCATTGGACTTTTGGATTCAAAAGAAAAAGTTTTTGTAGACGAGAAAACAACGAAAAAGTTAAACGAGTATTTAAAGGATCTGGATACAGATAAAGTTGATCTGCTACTCGCAAGCAAATTAATTAAAAAAATACATAACAATGACGACAAGAAGAATTCTATTCTTGTATTTCTACCCGGTTATGAAGATATAGTTACTTTACATAACATCCTTACAAATGATGAATATGGAGGATTTGTCGACTATAACTTCCAAGTGCACATGCTTCACTCTAACATACAAACTGGAGACCAAAAGACCGTTTTTGATCGACCCAGGAAAGGCATGAGAAAAATTATTCTTTCTACGAATATTGCCGAAACAAGTTTGACAATAGAAGATATTGTCCACGTTATAGACTCAGGAAAAGTCAAAGAAAAATCCTACGATGTGATAACCGGGATAACACAACTGAAATCAGTATGGATCTCTAAAGCTTCTTCCAATCAAAGAAAAGGAAGAGCCGGGCGCTGTCAGGCTGGAAAGTGTTATAGATTATATTCAACCGAGCATTACAATTCGATGGAAGAATTTCCAACGCCTGAAATAATTAGAACAAATCTGCATGAACTTTGTCTTAGCAGCCGATCATTTTTAACGGCTGATTATTCGATAGAGTACTTTTTTTCTCTCATCCCGCAACCTCCTGCTCCAATCGCTGTAAAGAAAGCCGTCCAGGAACTGATATGTATGGGAGCTCTGGACAAAGATGAGTTTCTAACAGACTTAGGAATACACCTAGTTAATTTCCCGGTGGAACCTAGATTGGGAAAGGCTCTAATTTACTCCATCGTGTTTAAATGCTTAAATCCTATTCTAACAATAGTGTCCGCGCTAAGTCACAAGTAAATTGTTTTTCATTATCTTGCAAATCATCTCTATTTGTTTCCATTTAATTTTAATATATTTTGGAAATTTTTTGATTTTTCAATGTAAACCATATTTATTTTTTCTAAAGATGCATTTCTTTAGTTTAAAAGTATAAAAGTACTCTAATTCAATGTGGATAATGCTACAGGGAACCGTTTCAGTTGCCGTCCAACCCTGCTTTAAAAAACCAGGCCTACGAAATAAAGCGTCAGTTTGCTGAAGATTGCTTTAGCGATCACAGAGCACTACTTACACTGTACAAGGTATCTTTAATAATAAGTACTAATATTATGAAATTGAAATTGTTTTGATAGCTTTAAAGTTTAAAGGGGATTCTGGATTTAAGATCTCAGTTTTTTGTGTTTATTGTATTGCAGAAATGGGAGGACGAAATAGTAAAAGGATGGTCGAATGAAAGTGACTTTTGCAAAAGGTATTTTGCGTCTGGTTCTTCGTTAAGAATGATTTCCGGTATTCGATCTCAATTGTTAAGTCAAGTTAAGACATCTGGTTTTATAAAGACATCAATTGACTTGGAGGATTTAAATGTGAATCAAAATAACTGGACTGTGGTCAAAGCCGTCTTAACAGCCATGCTTTATCCCAGTTTATGTTGTGTGCGAAGCAACAAGCATTGTCTTTTTAACTGGTAATTCTTGATAATTGTTAAGTAATTAAGTAACAAAGGCCTTTATAGTTATGAGCCAATGCAGTTAAAATATTTTAATGGTACTCGCCCTTTTTCTTTCTAGTAACGAAGCAAAAATAATGTTTCATAAGTCAACAACTGTACACACGAGAAAAAGTAATTGGACTACTGACTTACCATTTAAATGGGTTTTGTACGACGAAATGACAAAAGTTGGACCTGTGAGCAGTGTTCGAGGATGTACCATGATTTCTACCGTAATGGTTTCTATGTTGGCTGGAAATTTTACAGTCCCTATTGTAGAAGGAGGTAATTTATTAATAATGTAGTACTTCAGTCTGTAATTGTATTTGAAATGATTGGCTAGAAAACCTTTTCCAACGGAAACCTAACTATTTTGCAGGACAAATGATGAAAATTGACGATTGGTTGACGATAACAACTTCTGAGGAAATCTTACCCATAGTATTGAAATTTCGAGGCTGTTTGGATAATCTAGTACTTGCAAAATTGAAGGAACCTGGTTACAAATTTTCTGATGTAATATTTAAAAAACATTTTGTAGTTGTCACACAGTGCCTTTTGTAATTTTGTAGTATTTAATATGCAAATTTTTTACAGGAAGAAACTGCTGTAATCACAACGATTGTTAAAATTCTTATGGAAGAAGACGCTGTAGCACAACCTTCATCTTCATCGTCATCTGATTTGAGTTATCACCAACGTAAGGACAAAATGGCCAGAAGTTTGTTACGGCCCTTTACTGAAATGCCAAACCTTGTCCATTTCAGGGGTGAGATAGTAAAATTTATTATCATTAATACCTCCGGATTTCTTCCCGAAGTCTACTTCCCATTTCCCATGCATTACACCAAGCGTATAACTAGTACTTATAATTGTGATAAAAAAACGATTTTCTTTTTGTAGGTAACGTGAGCATTGTGAAGATGTAAATGCAACTTGGGACAAGCTCCGCTCTATTTGACGTTGACACTAGATTTATATTAATTATTATGGGCACGGATAAATGTATATATATATATAGCTATAGCTCGCTCTTCATACTTCATACATGTACTATCGTCGTTTGGATTTTATTAGACGATAAAATAAATTCTATTATTAATATGACAATATGTTAATTACGAAAACGATATTTTTATCATGTACACAAGTGAGTTTTTAATGGTGCCCTGTTACGAGTACAACATAAAAAATTGACAAGTACAAGAGTTCGATTAGTGTATTTAGCTAACTACTTTACTACCTACCTTAGTATTACATTATATAGATGTCTATCCTGTGTTAAATTCACTCCGTCATCAGTGTAGCGACTAGTCAGTCCTCTGTAAATAAATTGTAGGTGTATTAAGTATCTACCAATGTTACAAGGAGATTAAAAGATGAATATATAAGGATACTTTTTAAACAATAGTTTACTATGGGTTTAATGGGAGAAAACTTTTTGTGTATCAAATCTACTATTGTTTTATTTGTAAATACTTTCCATATTAATTTGTCAAAATAATCTGCTTGTGATGAAAAGAATTAAGTGAGGTCTCTGTTAATAGACCATAGTATTACATTGTAATATAAAAAGAAATCTCATGGTTCGTGGATTTGTGTTGCTAGCAATTTCATTCATTCGGTGGCATTTGGAAGCAAATTTTCCGGTTTCAATGTTATATGGTACATACAATGTCAATTTGTTAAAAATATACCTATATTGTCCGTTGTAGCAAAAAGAAGACTGAGATACTGCCCATCCAAGAAAAGAGCATGCCACAATGAAAACTCATTTACTCATCATGAAAATACATACATAGCTATCAATCATGTAGTTTTAGGTATAAATGACTGACGATTCGTAAATGCCAAGTACTTATAATATATTTCCTCAATGCAACATCATATATTATGTATGTACTATGTACCTGTGGAATTATTGTGAATGTTGGGGTGTTATCTTTGTTGTATTTTAATAATAAATGTTTAATGTTGTCTACAGGACTTCTTTCTCTGATAATGTATGCATATAAGTACACAATATAATTTCCAGATTCTTTTTGATATGAACTTGAGTGTGAATACGATATTATATTTAGCTAACCATTTACTTACAATTTACTGTTAATAGTTGGTACTACAACTGTAATATTATTATAATATTATTCTACTTCATTGAAGAATTAAGTTCTAATACCTCTGTGTAGGTACCTATTCTGCCTATACAGATATACAGTGCAATTCATTTTGAATGATTATCAGCCAGCAATGGCTTTCAGATGAAATTAACTGCTTTCATCACGGTCAATTTACAGCATTGAGTT
>JABASI010003128.1:0-17378 GCA_019776505.1 Tomocerus nigrus | reverse complement strand
TTGTGATTTGTTTATCATTCGCCCTGTGTAACACAAGTCTCTTGGTCGGTCATTTCGACACTTGCATGGTTCTTGGAAAACGGCTTAGTTCGCGGATTAGCGCAGGACCTTTGAACCGATGATGGCCCGGGGTGCTGACACAGTGAATGAAGACCATGAATTTATATTTCATGCACTAGCTTCGCAGGGTAACTACCATGCAGAATGAGAATTAAATTTTTAGTCTCTTTGATAGAATCATTTTCTACCTGTACGTTATAGGAACTTATCCTTTGATAAGTTGATTTATAATATGAAACAACCGTTTGTAGTCAAAGAGTAATATTTATGTGCTCAATTAGGGGGTAGATTTTAAGTGCGTGTAGGTATGCATATTATGGGATATTAATTTATTTATGGTGCAATGTGAAATTGCAAGACATCGCTTTATATTATGCTTTCGTTTACGTGTGAGTATTAGTGACTCGGGGTGAAAGAAAGTACTAGGTGAATTTTTTTGTAACTTTTTTCTTTATTTTAATTCGCCTAATTGAATCACCTCTATTGTTATATGAAGAAAGCTGAAATATGTTACTAGGTATATCTTTTCCTGCGGGTATACTCACTGGGTAAGTGTGAATAACAATTAATTATTAGCAATCAGCTCCACTGTAGCTTACTTAGCAATAGATACGCGTACCTGTAGTACTTAATACTAAACAAAATTATTTTGCATTATTTTCGTTTTTAGGATCGCGTCGGAAACTGAATGCAGAATTGCTAGCATTCTAACTGCACTCTTTACTGCTCTTTACTATATCTAGGACGTCAGTAGAGCGATGATTTTATATTTACATCGCCGCCTACTGGTGACCTAGGTTATAGTGGAGGGAAATGAGTCAACTCTGCAACTATCTGAACAACATTTTCTGTTTTCTGAGGTAAATTCATTTCCGAATTCATTTCTGAATTTTTGAATAGCTGTTGTAGTTTTAGTGTGTAGTATTGATGAAGTACCTACCTATTTAATTACATAATTAACTATTTAGTCCTTTGCGTAAGTTAATAATAGGTGGTCTCTATTACTTTCGATGTGTTGGTTCTTAACAATTATTATATTCATTGGTTTAGCTGAAATTGTTGTAGTTAGAATACGTAATTCTAATTCAAGAGGAGAGAGAGATGCATTTGGCTGTGCCCTTTGTCTGCCTATAAATCTATTAAATTCCGCTTCTGAAGTAATTATGTTGCAGTATGATTTCCAGGGGTGCATCAAATCTGATTTGGGCTAGGGCTTTGTAAAGTATCCTCTAGAAACAGTACGCCTAATTAAAAAATAATTATAGCACCCTTAACTGCTACTGTAATTAGTTCTAACTCTTCAATATGAAATTATCTGATGTGAACGAAACTTATCATTTGAATTTGGTCATATTCAATATTCTAGTCATTAATCGGAGATGTTTAATTAAGCAGCTCAGATGTTGTCCCTCTTGGAAGATATGTATACTATATTAACTATATTATATATAAGTATTAAGTGCTATTACTCATGTTGGCACTGATTGAGATTCGGTAGAGAATGCAAGTTGGAATTATAACATTGTATTGCGCTGGAAACATCATTCGTAGTTATACTGGAATACCTACACAACATTTGTGAATGGAAATTGTTTGTGAATGGAAATTGTAGTTAAATTCATTACATCACCGAATGGATTTCGTGATCTCGTCGGAGAATACATAGAGTTTCTTCTATCCCCAGAACTTAGTTTGTCGGTGCTAACTATATCAAGTAGCGACAGCTGAGCACTGGCTGAGTGGAAACTAAATAACTACACAGACAACATTGCCAATTACAAATAGAGACGGCAAGTATAATCTACTGCTGAGTGCTGACTGCTACCGACCGACGATTTTGGACACCTCTAATTCGGAAGATTTTGTAGTACATGTAAATTAATTTGGATTATCCTCTAACAGCTATATATAATATTATGTAATTATGTAGGTTCCACTAGAAACTATGTAGAATTAATAAATTAATTGTGATCATCATACTCAGGAAACTTTAACTGCTATCTACTAACTACGCATTAATTTCATTGTCTGTCCTGTGTCAAATTGCAGGGTTAGGTGGAGGGAGACAAGACTGCCAAACTACAAACATCACTTCAAGAAAGTTCGGGCCTTAGAAATCAAAATTCTCCCACAATCAACTAGAATTCCTTTCTACTATGTACCTTATAATGGCTACTTGCGTTTTTAATTGACGACATTAGTCGTTCTAAGGTCGTTAGTGGAGATTATAATTCCTTGCAACTGAACAGTGGATACTATGCAAATACATTCAAAAAAATCATTTTGAGAATGAGAATGGACCTTCTGAATGCCCTTCTCGACTTTACAGAATATCAGAATATCCATAATTGGCAAGACATATAAAGTTGTTACCTATGACATTAAAATTTCCCTTTCCTCTAGTGTGGATATATGGTACACCATAATAATATGTAATTACTATAATGTGTAATTACTGTAATATTATGGTGTACAAGCGATGCCCGTGTGAAGTTATAGGAAAATTTTGTAAATATAATTACATGGATAGGTAATCTGGACGTCCAGCATACCTATCCATGCAATCCTAAAACTGATGTGAAGTTTAAGCAAGTCAGACCTAAAGGAGAGTTTCTGATTCTGATTCCGCGGAGGCAGAAATTCTTCTTTAGTGATCCCATGGTGAAGTAGGTCTCTACTCTCTCTACTACCTTCCCTCATTCTTATCATTGAAAAGCTATGAATGAATGAAAAACAAAAATGATTGCAATAGATGTAGGAATAACCGATAAAAAGGGTTTCGGTGCTATTTGTCTGTTTGACAACTAAACTGGTATATAGACTTTATTTCAAACCCAAAAAGTTAAGGAGAATTAAGTTAGTAACAGTTTATTTCCAGTAATTTCTGCGAAACTGAAAAAATGAAGTATCCATTTAAGTCAATAATCATTAATTGTCACCAGTCCTTTTCTCTCTTGCGTTGTTATTATATGCATCCGTAGGATTGATTTGGACTTGGTGACAATAGTGATACTATAACGTCTCAAAATATATCGTACACGTACGGGTAAGGTTGCCGTTCGTTCTGACTCCTAGTAATAGTTGTATGAATTGTTACCTAACATGGTATTTGAGAATAGACATCTAATGCAGAAATATTTTTACATTGATGCCAAACTATTCTAGACAATAAGTATATGCATTTTTGGATTGTAAAATTAAATTTATCTTTTTACATGTATTTTCCATCTGTCAGTACGTGCCTGTATTGTCAGCTAGTGTGTGATTATTTCAAGTTTTAAGGACGAAGATTTAAATTTCTGAATTCACTATAATTTAGTTAATTATTCAAATATGTACCATATTGTCAGTTAGTCGTAACGTCATATAACTAACAGGATGAAAATACTTATATTGAGATTTATATAGATTTATTGTGTTTGTAATTTATTTATTGAGTATGTGAGTTAAAATGGATTGTAAATTTTTCTCCATTCCATTTTTTATCCCCGTTTTTTCCTGAATGATCGTACCAGTTTTTGTATTTCTGCTATAAGACATTATTTGATCAAGAGATTATACAAGAGGAACTGAGCCCAATGATCTTTACCACATCCACTGTACTTTGACCACACGCTTTGAAATAAATATCGTGTGACCAAAAGGTAGTTGGATGACGGTAAGGGGTTATTACCTCTCTGGGGGACACATCGACGAAAACGCGCCCCAGTTGTCCTCATGGTACAATTTTCTTGCCTTCCTATCGCTACGTCGGTATACGATAATAATAATAATATTGATTTTTGGCCTTCCAAATCAATAATAAATGTTATATCATTGTTTCAGTATACCCATATTTCAGTTCCCTCAACTTAGAAGGAGAAAATTCAAATTCCTTCTTAACAAGAGACGCATAATTATTCAGAATTCAGATCCCCATTTGAGATTTTGACAAAGGAGTCAAACAAGTAAGTTAATCGTTTGAGCCAAGAAGAATTAAGTTAGTAACAGTATATTTCCTGGGTGCACAGTAATTTCTACTGAAGTGAAGAAATTAAGTGTCCATTTAAGCCAATAATCATTATTGTCACAAGCCCATTTCTATACTTCGTTGTTACATTTGCATCCGTAGTATTGATATGGACTTTGTACCAATAGTGATGTTAAAACGTCTCGAAATACATCTTTAGGGTAATTTTCGTTCTGACTCCTTAATAAGGAGTCCTTATAATAATTGTATGAATCTGTACGCAGTATGTACTTATGATGCTTGAGAATGGAAACCATAATGAAATTTTCCTCTAATCGGCTAAACTGAAAACTGAACGTATCCCTCAATTTGAGATGACGGGAACAGCTGGAATATTCGTCATAATCTTTAATGTGCCGTCATTCTTTTTTCCAGACGTTGTTGTTTTACTCGTTGGAAGGAGGAATGTGGCTATATTAGGGGTTATAACTTTCCAACCCCTTTACTCTTACATTCGTCAGTTTGCAAACTCTACTTTAGCAGTGTCATTATGGCTTCCATATTAGATTACCTACTGTTTCAGTACTGCATGGAAGGAAGGTCGCCAGTGGAAAAGTCTGAAGAGCATAAGGCCCATGAACCTATTACTGTCTATAGTCTGTATAGTTTCTACGCTGTACGGATCCTACAAACATCTTCGTATTTATGCAAGACTCCATGACGACCACTCTGACTGCAATAACCAAATCCTTTGGCCATCCAGTTAATTTTGTCTTATTTTTGGGACACGTTAATTGCATGAGCTTACTGTACTGAAATACTGAAGGATGGGTACTAAATTGATCATACATAGATAGAATCAAAAATGAAAGTCAATTAGGTAAGTGGTTTTGTTTTACTAAATTTACAGAATGTTTTGTACCTCATTACTTTTGAATTCGCCAATTTACAGTCGCCACTGTAAAGTGTTTTGTTTATGGCTTTCATGAGAACCAATTGTGAGGAAGGATTGTAGAAAAGATGACCGTTTGTCATTAACAAAGCCAAAAGAAATGCAACCTGTGTACTTCGTATAATGGGATATAATTGAATTGGTATATGTTACAGTACACACATTGGCGTAATTGTACACACAATGCTGAATTTCTGAAATACCCAATTTAACCTTTCACTTGATAGCTCTGACAAATGGCGATCATTTCACCTATTAGCCACATCTTTAATCATAAAGGCATACAGTAAGTATTTTAAGAGTAGGTATTCCTAATTTTCTTTTACCAAACAAACTGTATGATCTTTGGTAAATCAAAACGAAAAGAATCCATATGAAGAATTTGTGACGGCCAGGTTGCCAGAACAAACTGTCGGAAGAATTCATTATTCGTCGATCAGGCTGTTAATTGAATTTGTTTGAATGTGTTAGAAAAATGAACGAACATTTCAGTTCATCAATGTATAATCACAAGTAAGTACCGTAAAAATTGAATTAAATCGCCCTATCGAAATAAATCGCCATAGGGCGAATTATTTTCGGCCCAAAAAGTACCTTTGAAACAATAATTCCCTGGCGATTTATTTCGATTTTAACGGTATACACTAATAATATTCAGTGTAGGAATTTGGAGACACTAAACTAATTGTCCCCTCCCCTCTGCCTACAAGTTTATTAATTTTCACGGTTGTCCTCAATGCTAGCAGTAATGTAATACCGTATGTTTATTTATTTTGGCGTAGGTGTTTATTTTGTGCAGGTTTTCTACACATCAAAATTTAATAGCGCAATTTGATACATATTTAGTAGTACTAGTATTAAGTTACTCATTGTCTAGTTGTTGATAGGTACTAACTGAAACTAACCATCAATACCAGGAACTAATAAACTGATGGCATAATGACCTTAATAAATGTAAGAGTACTCACATTACATAACAATTGCGTGTGTAATCCAGAACTTAGGCATCATTCGTGGCTACTATAAACAATTTTTAAATCGTATTTTCAATGTTACCAGAGCCTTGTCTATAGATCGATAACGAAAAACGAAATACTGAACTAATATTTAACAATCTGTGGTTAACATATTATTAGTTGATTTCAGAAAATAAATTACGCATTTAAGCAAAAATCGTTAAAGCAATATTAAAAATGAAGTAATAAAGCTGAATACTAACTACGAATGTGTGGCAAAAAGGAAATCGTAAAAATAAGACAATTACCTTTTTAGGTTCCAAGTTACGTATTAAAAATTGTCGTGGTCGAAGTTAATGTTAGATCACAGCGCATTAATATCAGTAGAAATATAAAATATAATTTCGTCTATATCTAATAAAATTTATAAAACTTTAAAATTTTAAAATAGCGAATATGGTTAAAAGAAAAGTAGACTAAGCGTTTCACTAACTAACATCTAACTAATGGATTTTTGTTTCTTAGCCGAATGCAGAAAATGGTTTTTAACCCGAGAAGGTTTTAATTGCAAACGAAGACTACATTGGTTTGTTGGACCTGTGATGTGACGTAGAGCTAATTACGACGGATGCTAGTAGCTATCTAGCGATGACCGAACTTGAAGATCACAGCACTAAGGTCGAGGTCATCTCGTCTCCTAGCAGCCATTTTAAAAAGGATTTCTAAATCAATAATTCGAAAAAGGGTTCCGTGACCACGACGACGGAGATATTAATCTGCCAGAATACATTGAACTGCCACTAGTGTGCAGTCGTTTGTAAGTCCAGTTAATAATTATGTTGTTCTTTGCACATTCAATGGAAAGTCATTCCCTCCGACTCATTTCCTATCTCTTGTATTTTATTTTATTCTACATGTATTTATTATTATGTATTAGGAGGAATTCCACAGCGGATATCAGCAGAGACCCAATACAACACTCTTGGATGGATCCACTTGAGGGGGATATTTGAACTTCACAGACTGCGAACAAACTTGCATTTGGATTTGGGGCTTCTGTAGGCCATTCCGTTAAGAACAAAGTTGAAAGCGACTGTCGCCATAGCTAGTAAAAATTAAAAAAAAAACGTTTTTCAAAGTCCAATTGTCTGGGCGTACGGATAAATTTTCGATTTATGCCATACTAATAGCGTCAGACAAAGGTTCCTTTTTCAGCGAACAGTTATAGTAGTTGGTTTTCTCTTGTGAACTCTTTGGTTGCTCTTTATATTAATATGGGAAAGGTATGCAGGCCGTCAGGAGGTTTTCCTCTGGCTCGTCATACGGCAGCAGCTCATTCAGCAGAACCCTGTTGTGAAAGAGAGCCCATAATAGAGATGGCTACCATTGGAGGCTCTATACAGAGAAACTCGACTCGCATAACAAAACCATTCCTCTTTTTTCTGTCTGACTCGTTTTCCGTCTGCCTGAAGCTTCTTTTGCTTTGGCTGCCCTACCTGGCCTGAATGGATATGCTGTTCGCCTCTTCTTTCTTCAATTCCTAGGCAAACACACGTCCCACACCACCACAGTCCTCACCGAACCAACTTTTAGAGCGAAACCATCTCTCGTCTCCCCATGATCCTTTCAGGAGCCGAAAACACAAAACTGCTTTATGTAAAGTTTCTCGATGCAAAATGCAAGGACTCTAATGCAATTGATCCAAAGATCAATTCCTCCCGCATTCACAGGTCAAATCTTCTCTGTGGGTATTTTCGGATTTGAGCTAAAATCCGGGTCCTATTTAACAAAGCCCACGATTTTCGCAATTTGGCACTAGTCACTAAGGAGGGACTGTCATTTTAATGTGTCATTTTAAAAATATTTTAAGGTAAACTGCTACCGACAAGATTTTTGCCGGCTGTTTGTACTATAAGATGCAACCGACAACTGAAAATTAACCGTGCACTATTAATATACAATTTTTTTAACCTAACAGGTTATAATTAAATAATTTTTTTAACTTCCATGTGTTTAATTATTTGTGGAAAATTAGCAGGAGTAACTGCATGTAGCAGAATATAAATGTTCTTAGTATATCCGGGTACCGGCTTTTTGAAAAGTTTGTAAGTAAGTTGAACTTTATTTCTTTTTGTCGGGGCTCAGGACTGAGAGAAGTATATAGGTAGAAGAAGTAGTTGAAAATTGGATTCCCTCCTCTTCTTTCTGTCTTCGTCGTATGCGGTAATATTACAACAACAATAAGTGGAGAGGAGACCACGTTTCCTCTTATACACACTATTTTTCTATCTCTTAATAGATAGCATAGGAATATTAGTTCTAGTCTGTCTTTTTTCCTCACTGAGGCCCCTGGTTGGTTGGTACGTTGGCGGTAAGATAAACCAGCCCCCTCATAAAAAAATAAGCACCCAAGTTTTGCCTATAATATTCTCTATTTTAATATCGGAACCCTAAACTAAGGATTTTCAACACGGCTGGAAAAGATATGGCGTTTTCAATGATTTAATTCACGTTTAAATTAATGTGCTGAGTTCATTCATATTTTGACTTCAAGAATCCGTAACTTTGACAACTACAGTAAAAAACCAGTTCTCTCAGATGTTTACTCAATGTCATAATGTGAACTGAAGTAGGTTTTTACATGAAGAATACATAGAGAAGATACATACCTAGATACCTATGGGAAATCAGTGTTACGGGGCCTACTTAAGGTAGTGCAATGAATGGATCAGATGATAATATGATAAATATGACGACTTCAGTCAGACTGTACAAG
The DNA here is from genome assembly GCA_019776505.1 of Tomocerus nigrus. Classification (NCBI taxonomy): domain Eukaryota; kingdom Metazoa; phylum Arthropoda; class Collembola; order Entomobryomorpha; family Tomoceridae; genus Tomocerus; species Tomocerus nigrus. The sequence continues at coordinate 8,685 of JABASI010003128.1, read as the reverse complement.
TTGTTTTCTTTCTCATTTGTAGTTCCGTAACTCCGTATAAAAATTATCTTCGTTGTAGTTGTAGCTGTTTTTAAATAAGTCGTGCTCGTTATTATTATAAACAAAATAGGATCGACAATGTGCAGTTTATGTTTCCGCATCCGTTTCGATTTGTTTTGTCGTCATTCTAAATCGAATTTAAGTAGCTTTGTCTATTATATTTCTGCATTCATCATTTATTGCAGATGTTACAATGTTTAACTCCCATGTATACAGTTTATGTGATGTGGTTTAGTTTAGCTGTGAACTGATGACTGATCGCATATTTATTATTTATTCATTATTAAAAGATATTGCCCTCATGAGAGGTTATTATGATACCAGAATTAGAATTTTTGTAATAATATCTGTATTATGTCAATCAATGTTGCAATTTTTATAGCTGTTATTATTTATTTATATCCAGCTGCAAGTTGGAAGAAACGTGTTGCTTATAATTGATATAATATAACTTAAAATTATATAATAAATATTTTATTCAGCAAATCAATGTTTTTTTCATAGCCAACTGCAAGGTGGGATGAGGGAAGAGGTTGCCTTAGACTTTAGTGAAATATGCAGGTAATTATTCTGGTGGGTAAACAGGTAATTAAATCAGGTAAATTTTCACGTAGATTAAATTGTGTAATTATTCATGTATCTGTATTAAGGTAAATATAATCATGTGAATATTCATGTACTTAGTTAATTTGGTACTATGATAATTTGTGTAAAAATGTTTCAGACGTTAGGAATTAGGTAGATACAACAAACAATGCTTGTCTTATCGATAGGTTTACATAAATTTTAAGTTAATATACGTACCAATACCCAACTGCAAGTTGGAGGAGCCGGGTTGCAAGGTGCTTTGCAGAATCTGTTGATAGGAATGTTTAAGCGAGTACGTGAAATTAAGTGCTGACGAAGGAATAAATAGACAGAGTAGTCTGGTGAGGATATAATTTGCATATTCGAGATACTGCGTCAAGGTCGATACTCCCTTTTCTCGAAAATAATGTTTTAATTTCACAGATTCCAAAACGGGGCACGGTAACTAAAACACTATTCGAAAACTGACATTTTTGAATGTTCCAGCAACTCATTTTTATAGCCCTTTCAATGACGCACAATTTAATATAACTTTCAAGTCCATGACGGCACTTTTGTCAACAAAAAAGTAAAAACAAACAGAGCTCCAAAGCACAAGCACCCACCTCCAACGAAGCTGTAACCCGATTCCATATTAATTATATTCTTTCTTTTTTATTTTGACAGTCAGATATATAAAAAAGGACGAATATTTTGGACACTCACTGAGTCGGTAGGAAATAATGAAATAATTTCATGATTTGGCTTTAAAATTATGTTTTGAATACCTAACTCTATTTTTGTAGTATGTCTGTGATGTTGATTTTGCACTGAAATAAAATAATTGTCAAATATGACACATGATCAGTTTAATGCAGCTTTTAATTTTTTAATGTCTCATACTCGTTTTATTTATGTGGTTTTATCCGCTATTGTCGTCGAATGTCTAAATATGTTTAAGTACATAGGTAACTGTAAAGTATATGAATCCATAACTACCTAAAAATGTATGATACTAATAATAGTGTTATTTATATAATTACAAAAGGGATTCTATCCCGAGTCAGCATTGGATAATTTGGATATATTACATAGTCTGCTGGGTTCAGTTAGAAATAAGTTGACGTATGGCTGACTGTATATTGATACATGTATCTGGAAATTTTCCTGTGTGTCTGGTCTGTGTGAGGCTCTGTCCTTCCTCCGAACAAAATTACGTTGCTCCCCTTTCACTCTCTATGGGGGAAGGGGGAAATTGAGATTGGACCTTCTGTATAAAAAGTGCAGATGTCAACACTATAAACAAAACTACGCCACTCCCCACACTGCCCTTCCACCCCTTATGGGGGAGGCTAACAAATCGCAGCCGTGAGCAGCTATACTGGTAAATATTAAACTATTCGAGTAAAAATAACTTTTCTGGTAACAAGTGTGATTTTTTAAATAAAAGTAAACAATCCGGGTAAAACGCAGGCATTTTTGGGCAAAGTTTAGTGTGCAACTAACCCGCATGCGTCGCATGCTTAGATACTTATCCTGTAAAAATGCAAATAGATCCCTGTATAGATAGATTTTTCTAAACAGCAGAGTCGAATTTTTTAAATTGCTTTAAGCACTTTTATATTTTAAATTTCATGGTAACTTTAATAAAATTGCGTCAAGTGCTAACCTAAGTAAATTAGAAATTTCCCTTTTCTGTGAAAAGCCACACGTTAAGTTGGTTTTGCCTTTGCCCAGTCTGCATAGTTTTGGTGAAGATTAAACAGGTGAGAAATGATTGCATTGAACTAAAGACACGTTCTTATTTCAAAAATAGTACCTATTACATTTATTAAGCTACAACACTGCACGAATTATAATTCCTTTTTTCTATTACCTATTCTTTAACTTTCTGTCACTTTTAGTAACTTTTAAAACTACTGGAAGTTAAAATGGTAAACTCAATTCTGAATTAAACTACAACAAATATAGTATTTTGTTAATTATTTCAATTCTGATTCTTTTTACAATTTGAGGCTTATTGTAAAAATTATTGCACTATGATTATATCCGCTAAGTCTTCTTTAGTGATAAATCCGACCTGGGCTCCCTGTATTTATTTAAGTGTGGGGACAGGAGGTGTTTTCTAATTCCGTTCCTAGGTCTAAAATTTTTATTGTCTCCGGCGTTGGTTTTAATTTCAAGGCATCGTCTTCCAACGTCAGACTCAGGGGTGTTAATGACTCCACACTAAAATTTGCACTTCCTGGGCTTGTAGCTGTTGTGATTACCTAAAAGACAATAAAATAATATGACATGAGGCAACATAAACGCTCATAAAGTAGAAGATCCCAAGTTAAGAAAACATTGCATATAATTTTAAAAAACAAGATGTGTTGCTTAAGGGTTAAATGGAGCCAAAAAATATTTAATAAATATAAAAAAGGTTTTTCACAATTTGCACCACAATTTCAATTTTTATTGTAGATCTGAACGTATCTGCAATTTGGAGTCGATTACAGGGTGGTCATTTCTTTGGGTGGGGAAAACCTGTCCTCATTGGGAGTAAAATGGATTATACCTGTTTCACGTACGAAAACTTAAGGCACCCAAATCGAATGAGATAATTTTCACACACATCTGAAGGTGAACCCCAACAAAGGATGCTTGTCACAACAACACTGGTCACAAGTCAACCTTGTGACCGGCCATCTTCCGTTGAGTCTCATCCTCAGATGCATGAAAGTCATCTAATTCGATTGTCTTGAAATAAATATAAAGTAAATCAGGTTATACCTGAAACAGCTATAACCTAATTTACCCCCTAATTAGGGGAAGTCTTTCCCAATAAGAAAATGATCACCCCCAAATCGACTGAAACGTCCAGATCTGCAATAAAAATATTGTTTTTGATGCAAATTAAGAAGAAACAATACATTTTGGTTCCATTAACCATTAACCATTAAGTGCATAAGCACAAGACATGACGGTCATATAGCTCAAAACAAAAAGTTGAAATCAATTTTATATTGAGAAAGGGATTACTGTTTTCTGATCGGCTGATCTACTACTTGGACGGTAGCTAGCTCCACTTAACAAACTCTTCTGAAGACTGCAGTTAACACCGGGGCTGAAATGAAGTTCGATGTGAAACCTAAAAGCATAATAAAAACATGAACATATTACATGATATAAAAACTACAGAAATTAATTTATTACCTACCTGTCTTCAGACAAAGGATCTTTCGTGGGATCCTCGTACAACATAATGACAATCTGCGTCAAATAATTCAACTCGGACACTTGGCTTATGTAGTCCATGGCCTGTTGCCATTGTTCGTTCTTGCTAATTTGAGCCAAATCAGTTGAGCTTACATCTTTGCCAACCTAAAAAGTTATGGACAAGAGCATGTAATAAAAGAATCAGAAATAGAGTATTGAAAGCATTTAGCAATAATTTTTTGTTTACCAGTCCTCCGTATCGTATCATCGTAAGCAAAGAATGAATGTGACTTTCACTTGTAAAATACAATCTGGTTCTAACATGACGACCCGGACTGGACACTCCATGAGAATACCTTCGAAAACGTATACAAAATCATGTTTTACAAGTTGGAATGTAGTTCAATATAACTCAAAGTTGTCATTTTACAATATTTAAAAATTTAGATTTAGTAATACTGCACGGAAAATAATGAGAAAGTCATGTAAGGTACTTACCTAGGATTAAGCCGATTAACAGACTCGTCCGAAAGTTCGCCAATGTTTCTCTGTAGATCACTGCGAATTTTTCTTAGCAACGGAGCACAGATGCCTTGACCAATGGCCAATTTGTCTAACTGAGTAAGTCCATATTCCTAATAATATTTGGTCAAACCAAATGTATTTATCTGTTTCGGAAAGACTTTAGCATAAGTACGTATATGTACATGAGTATAATTTATGATTGAACTCACTTGTGGAATGACGACATCAGCTAAATTCTTTGCATACAAGTACAGGTCCTCAGCTTGGTCAAATCCCAAAGCATGCAGATTGTGCTGAATGTCATATTTAATACAATCGTAAATATCTGGAATTTTTGATATGTCAAAATTTCCTTTTGTTTGGAAATCTTTCTCCAGTTTTCCCCATCGGCGACCCATAAGATCCCACGACTCTCCATGATACAGTGTAGCATCTCTTGTTTTAGGATCATCTCTTTTTGCTTGAATAAGAACCATGAGTTTGTTAATCAGTTTTAATACCATCTCGCAACAATGGAAGGGATTCTTAATGAAACTCAACGCTGAATTAATGCTAATGGAGTTGCATGGGTTGATCATCTCTATATCCTCGGCAGTCAGGTCCCTGTCCTGTTGCATTAACTCGTGCAGACGTTGTTTCACCCTGAAAACATAATCCGCTGTAATTAATAATGCATAAGATTGGGATATTCAGGAAAAATTGAATTCTATTGCATGGGGACGAAAAGGATTCATGAACCGTATGCACAACGGGTTATTAAATGCAAATGTTCCGTATAATCCTTGAACACTTCATGAATCATTCACAAAAATCATGAAGTCTATACGCATATCATGATTTTCAGATTACATGAAAAGTCATAACGGGAATAACTCAATATTCATGTGCAAAACTTTAGGGGAATAACATAAAGGACTTACTGGCGCTGAAATTTACTGGATTCGCAATCGTTGTCCAGCAACCCATTTGTGTGAGCTGATTTTACCATTTGGACTAGAATTGGAGTCAGTTCGCCTTCCAAGGCCAACAACCCTTTTGCAAATGCAGCAGCTGTCATTTGAACTCTTCCTTCATCTGATGCATATATTTTTAAGTCGTGACGATAAGTAGAATGCAAACGAAGAAGTCCTAATCCTTGAGTTCCAGCATATTCACCTGAATACATCCACAGAGAATATTACATAAAACTGGCACATGTCTTTAATAGCTACAAGTCAAATTCAATTTGAGTATTGACATGCAGAACGTCATGACAGAGAGGGCAGCTTCTTAGGAACTGTTAACAAGTGTCTCAGGTACAATTTGTTAAGCTTTGGTAAGGTGCAGCCAACATTATCTATTTTTGCTACTCTACCCACTATCAGGAGCATTTTTTGTTAATTTTTTTTATTGTTATTGGGTTAATTTACGTTTAATATCAAGTACGACACTGGAAATCCCACAAGTATTAATACAACAGGATTTTAAAGCAAGAAATTACAATGCAGTTTTGAGTACAACTATGAGTGATAAAGTGATAACTAGAGAAAAGTTGAATATTTCAAAATATTTACATCAGGACTATTAGTATTGTTTAAATTCTATCGTAGCAAAATACTAGAGTCAATCAGCTTTACTAGTAAAGTAATCTATTCTTTTTTACTTATTTAGAAACGAAATTTTTACTCAAGTGCATTTATTAGCTGAAAAGTTAATCCATAAATGCAAATGTACTTGCTACACATGTAGCAGTAGGGTAGGAATCTACTTTTATCACCGGACCAGTCGAATCTTATAATAATCAGTATACCTAGGAAATATCTGTTATATACATGGTACATAAATTAGTTTCAGATGGAGGATAAAATTTTGAATTGGGGAATGGAATCTGAGATTAGGACAGTGAAGAGTCAAAAGGTAGGAATTGAAAGTGTCCACGGCCCCAAAATTACGTAAATATATCAATAAATGATGAAAAGCTAATATTTTATTACTATATAAATATTAATAATAAGAAAATAATTAAACAAATGCATTTGAGTAAATAGGAAGTAAAACAGAGTAGGCGTATTTCTCAAGATAAACAGAAATGAAGTTAGAAACATGTTCGATGTTACCGAATTTGATGACACGTATGAATAAAAGTGTTGCAGATTGGTGCAATCATTCGGATACTCCTATGTGCTAAAGTGGTATCGAAAATTAAAAAGTAATGAATAGCAACATGACACTGGTAGTTGGTTGGATACACCAACTAAGCTTTGCTGTTGATTTCACATAGATTTTTAAACATGTGCATTGGTTAGCACTTGCATTGTAAATTATGCAAAGCAACATGAAAGGCATTATTTTACTACAACACTACACTTAATCACTTAACCCATATATAATGTGAACGGGAAAAAATCTATTCTCTTTATATATAAATTGGGAAAAGCTGAGCTAGAACAAAGAAAGAATATAATTGATCTTTACAGTCTCAAAGTCTACTAAAGTAAATCCCGAAAGGTCTGTAGCAAACATTGTTGTACTGAATTGAATTGTTTTGAGAAAACCAAAATTGAGCATGATCCCATACAGCCCACATTTAGATTATTTAGTGTGTAGTACGTAATAGTTATTGCTTATTAATAAAAACAATTGTAATTAATAAAATAATATTGTTGTCAATAAATTGAAACGATAAAATAAAACAATTAGCAAACTATATGAACGGAAAATATAACCACACCTGAATAAATAAGTACATCGTACGTAGTGATAAAAATAACATTAAGGGACAAAATGATAAGGAAAAAATCGACATTTGAATGCAACCAAAGTGGTGAAGATTGTAGGTATCGTATAATATAATAAATAATATTGAGTATTAAATAACTGAACAAGTGCAACAAGGGCCATCAATGAAAGAAGCATCATAAACAATTTGTGCAAATTATAGACAACATTGCAGTTTATGGACTGTGTTACATGGAAGTGGCGAGGGAGATTAAGGGCAGGAAAAGGTTAGCATGCCATACCCTGTCCACCTGGGTACATACAACGAAATATTCGACCAAGCTCTTCCGCCTGAACCCTTCCAGCTGGAGTCAACTCTCCTCCCCACTTCAAAATAAGAACCAACGACGGCTCCTTAGGTGTATCTGAAACACCATTCAAAGTACACACTACGATTATCGTTAGTACATTCAACATTCCCAACTTTACAGCAAACTACTGGCGAAACTTTTTTTACTCCATTTTACCATCTTCGCTGCTTGAAGCTCTTGGCCGCCCTTTCGGTTGGTATTTTAATTGCACTTTCCTATTTATTCCAGAAAAGTAGCCGTACCTGTGGGGGAAATAAATATAATCAAAATAGTCTCTCTGGAATAATAGCAAAGTATTTAAATATAGGTATATCCAATTAAAGTTACTAAATTCGGTGCCTGCTTACATTTCCAGCACACTTTTCAATTGGTCCAACTTGGTTCGTTTCTCATCAATTTCAGGATCTCTATTATTTTGGCCATCAGCTAAAAGATATCGGGCAATATCTAAAACTTCCTGTAGTTGCTTTGGTCTCTTCAGCTTGACGTTATTTTCTGCTGAGCCCCCATACTTATGAAAAAGTTCGAAGAATCTTTTCGACGGAATTAGAACACAGAGATATTTAGGTTAATTATAATTTGCAGCACTACGCTATTCACAAATTATTGTGAATTGCCATAATAAATAAGCATGCCGTTTTGACAATATCTATGCACAGGACTAAATAATTATGAATCCATTCAGTAAAAAAAAATATTAAAATGGGACTAACTTAGGTTGCCGAACTTCCATTTTCATCTTCTGCTTAGGAGTTCGATCTCCATGCCTAATGACACCAACGACGCATCTCAATTCCATCCTGAAAGAATTATCAATTATTTATATTTTTATCAGACGATGAAACGACAAATCTCCGGTGTATTTCCTAGTTAACACCGAATAGGTATTCTATGTACTAACTCCTGATTTATATCGCCGATAGACTCCAGAAGATCTATGTCTCGTCGTACATGAACTAGGGGAGACTGGGTATAGTGTGCGAACTTTTCGTTTAGACAATTTTATTTAATCGAAGAAAAAGAAATACGTTGATTTTATTTCTTCGATGCATCGACTTAAGTAAAGAATGCCTATTTTTAAACTTTATTTGAATTACAATCTAAATTTTAAAAAAATTATTTGTGGATGTCACTTTTTTTGCCCACTATCCCCAGTACTGGGTATAGTGTACGAATACCTTGGGGATAGTGGACGAAACAATGCGAAACATAATATTAAGTTTTTGCGATTTCCCTTAGTGGGGGTTTGCTGCGCCTACTTTAGAGGCAGAGAATGAGCAGGGTT
>JABASI010003127.1:0-17379 GCA_019776505.1 Tomocerus nigrus | reverse complement strand
AAATTATCTTTCCTCTATCCGTTCTTCGACTCTCGACACTCAGGTAGGATTTTATCTATTTATAGGTACTTAAGTCAAAAAGGTATTAAATCGGCTTACGCACATTTGTGCAGACCCTTCCATAAGAGTGCAGTTGGTTGCTTCTTGCCCTCGACTCTCCTCTTCTTCGCACAACTCTTGCCCTACCATTTATTTGCCATGTTATCTATCCTACAACTGGTTACACTAATGCTAACTGCCTTAGTTGACTCTGCCTCTCAGAATTCTCTTTCTCTGCCTCAGCCTCAACCAACGAGCATTACAACAACGGCAGATACATACACACTATTAGATCTACATTTATAAGTCCCATCCAACCTACAGCACACTACATAAATAAAATAGCTAGAGAGAGAGAGTAGTCGTCGTCGTGTGCTCAATGTTCTACTTGTACTAGCTGGGATGCTAATATGTAGAAATAGAAATGTATAAGTGTAGAGCTGTGTGTGTGTGTAGCCGAAGGAAAGAGTAATAAGAAGTGTGCTGGTTGTTGGAGGCCTGAAAGGGAATTGAGAATCTGAAACATGTTCTCGTAGTATATCACGCAAATCTTATAAGGATCTTTCTTGATTTCGTAGTAGTTTCCTTTCCTGATATGGATGTGGGATGTTCCTGTAGCCTCTTTCTTTCCAGTCGGACGGAGTGAAGTAAAAGTCTGCCATGCCAGGGATGCTAGCGGCAAGAAATAACAGATAGACAAAATGGGCACATCTCTCTACGGCTATACACACACACACACAGCCAAGACGCTCTCTTACTTTTCAGCTTACATTAAATTATAAGCCAAGCCGTGCACTGCACTTGCACAGAAGATGCAGTCAGTGAGTTAAAGTCGACTTTATGCGCCCAGTTTAGGGAGTTGAGACTGTGACAAGTTCTGTCGTCGTCCTCCTGCTCCGCATCATCTCCCTCCGCACAACTCCGTATGCTTTTTTATTCGTACATGACTTGGACGAGGACTTCTCTCTCTCTCTCTCTAACTCCTTACTTACATGATGCCATGCATCCATTGCATATGACTTACTTATCCTGGGTGACTTCCTTTGGGCCGCCCGCCGCATATGTTCTCTGTATCGTGCAAGCTACTTATAATGTCTCTTCTCTAATCTATGCCAGGCTGAGACTTGCCCTGCCTGCCGGACTCCCTCCTTTACATACTCATAACATAATTCCATCGTCTTACTTACACTTAGCCTCTCCCTCCTTACTAAATTTTGTGTACACGAGTCACACACACTTCGGTTCAACTTATTGCACTGCCACTGCTGCTCTGTGCACTCGGATGTCATGAAAGAACAGGATAGGAGGAATTTTATGGAAATAACTCCTTAATTCCTATAATTTTTCTCTGTGTCTGTATAGCTAAGTGAGCCTCATGTAGTATTGTCGTTCCACTTAAGGTTTGACTCTAATATTTACTACGTCTCCCTTTTAAGACTCACTCTCACCTCCTCGTTAACACTATAAAGTGGGATTGGATGGGCCAGAGTCTGCTGAACACACGCCTGTAACACGACACACTATATGCACTCAAGCCCCATTTTGGTTATCATAGCACATAGCCAGTTAAAGTTAGGACATGGCACATAGTGATGTTTGTTGTGCCCATATAGAAATGTGTGGTTTATTGCACGGAGTTGTATACGTAGTCAAATAGTGAAATGGCACCCTTCTTGTTGGCATAGCCTTCTCAGACCACAAATGGACAGATTTTTCACACATGTGTGAGCTCAATATCATGGTTATTTCTTTCCGTTCTTTCCCTTGCCTTTCCGGTGTTCTCGAGAAAATCAAAGAAGAAAGTAAGGTACCAGAGTTGGGATGGATTGTTCCGTGGGCTTTTGGCTGAGGCATGTCTACTGACGTCGTGACGTCCATACGTTCCTGACTCAACTCCATTCCTGCCTCACTCTATCTATATCTATAGCACTAAAACGAAATGAACTCTTGATTTCACAATCAAATTCCAACTCAACTCTTGGTTCCTTTTTGGTTAGTCGTATAACCCTCGCTCTTAGAATATTCGACAATAGTTTTTTATATGGATACGTTTTGGATACGTTTTCCACACACAAAGAGAAGAAAGTCAATACGAACGTATAATTTGGTATCTTATGAGTTTAAATGTGAAAAGGCACACGGAGGGAGTAGTTGCCTTCATCTCTTAGGGTCAGGAGAAAGTAAACTAACAATAAGATGGGGCTAAGTAAAGTTGCAATGAGTTGAACGCATGCAATTCAGCGGCTAAGGTTACACGTTAGCCTTTCATTAGACCATCAGTTGAGAGTGAGTTCCTCCAGTACATTACCTGCACTTAGGCCTGGCAGTGGTTATGAGAGGGAGAGGGATAGGGACAGAACAGAGCAATACACTTAAGGCTACTTCTAGTTTGTTTTTGAGTATATTTCCAGGTAGCTAAGTATTTTGTTAAAGGTACTTTGCTATTGTGTGGGCGCCAGCCAACCGAAATGATCTCACTTGGTAAAATTTTCATTTTGAGGTTTTGTGTAGACCAAAGTACACGAAGAGCATCCTTGCCACGGCACGTTTCACTTTTCATTTTGTTGGTTTTCTTTAGCAGTCGACTTTTCTTTGCTCATGTTAGGCTCTTCCTCCACATCCTTCTCATTTCTCCTTGCATTTTCTGTTGGCCTGTAGATGTGCAAGACTCCCGCTTTTCATCTCACTCAGTATGGGGCTCACTGGGCTGAGTTCGGTTCCGATGAATTTCGCTGGGCTCAGATAGACACTATTCTATTTACTTTATATAAGGCTAGGATCTACTTGAACGTGTACGAATTCATGCACTATATATACGTAATATAGCCACATGCTGATATGTATTTAGCTGGCTACAGTTTTGCTGGTTATGATAAGCAGCGATGGAAAAACTTCGGGAGCAAAGGAGCATGCTCCCGATAGCCTATTTTACATTGAATCGTTTAGAACGATAAATCCTGGAATCAAAATAGTCGCCGGCGCTCCCAATGAAATTGCGCCATTTAGTATATCCTGAGAAGCAGATTTACATTGACATCTCTTAGATGGCAAAACTCTGCTCTGGGAGCAGATGAGCAATAATGCTCCCTACTCCCGAGTCGCTCCAGACGCCATCAACGCATTATTTAACCTGACTATGTCTAATATGTACACGACCTGAAATTTTTGATTCTTGCGAAATTATGCCCTTTTGCGCCTTTTTCAATCTTCTCTCCCATCGAAGTTTTAGTTTTTTCCATCCCTGGTGATAAGCCCTTTCCTTCCACTTCATTCCTCAGGCCACAGCAGAACTCTGCAGAATAGAAAGAACTGAAGATGAGTTGACTTGACTGTGACTTTGACTTCCTTCAGCATCCCTCTCATCCCATATTGCAATAAAGTAAAGGGCACGGGACGCCAAGCCAGAAGAATGTAACTACCATTCAGTAGTGTGTAGAGAGGAGAGAGAGAGCGAGTTTGGGTGGAGGAGAATGAGAGATGAGTCTTAGTTATTAGACGAAAGCTGCTTTTACTCCCTTTTGGTGAGTGATGACTGAAATCGATATAAATTAAAAGCAATAAATATTTCTCTTGCATTGAATGTGTCGTCGTGGGTTTAATATATTGGCATCTCCCCTTATACATATTCTCATCGGATGGGTTGTAAAAATTCCAAGATTACTCTGTGAATGTTGAATTGGGATGTGAAGTTGTGGCTTTGGTTTGGTGAGATGACGATTAAATAACATTGCATGCATCGCATCGTATCACATTTCAAGGAAGAGCATAGTTTAACGTAGGGGTCTGCCTGAAAAGACTTTCTCTTCTCTGGCTGAGGAAAGTCGAGGAGAGAGTCAAGTCAGGGCAAGCGAAGCGAATCGAATATCAGTTTAGATGGCTGCGTCTACAGTATTATTATGGCACACTATCACTGGTGGATGCTAAGTAAAAAATGGATGGAGAGAAAGGAGAAAGTAAAAGTTGAAAGTGTTCTGTTCTCTGGTTTGTTCGCCAGTGAAAAATGTCTAGTGAAGAAAATGGTAGAGTAAGAGAGAGAGAGAGGGGCGACTCTGCTTTGCTTAGCCGTTTCGTTCGGTGGTGGTGGAACTGAAAAACTGCTACCTAAGTATATGGAAGTGGAGTGTGACATGCGAGCAGTTCTATCTTATTACACTCTCTCAGCTAAAAGAGTGGAGGAAAAGCGTAAAAAAGAAGAGATAAGTTAGGCAGTAGGCGAGGGAGTCAGAGTGCACGGCTATGCGAAAAAAGAAACTAAAGACGGGGCAACTTATATTGTTTGCAATAGGTATTTATATTACGTGATCTTTAAAGGACTTAGAAATATATAGATGAAATACATATAATACGTACTACATACTACAGCATAGCGAATATTGAAGGCCAGAGAAGAAGTGTAGTTTGATGTATGCAGAAGAAGTTGGACTTTGTATGTGTATAGACGGTATATCTGTATGCTTATGTAAAAGTATGGAGGAGTGAAGAAGTGGTAAAGAGTAAGAAGCTATGCAGGGGCTTTGGTTAGATAGAGTGAAATCGATATTGACATGATGAGATGGAGTGGGATTGGAAGGATTGCATCCCATTATTCCTATGAGGAACTGAAAGGGGAAAGCTATAGGAAAACGATTAGGAGTGAGAAAAGTGGGAATGAGTCTGTAAGAGGAAAATGGCTTCACGAACCATCCAACTCAAACAGAACTCGTGTTCACAATCAGTCTCTCTCTCTCTCTCTCTCTGCCTGCCTCTGCCTCCTGCTCCCAATGTTTCTGTTGCCGATTTTTTCCTGTCTCGCCATTCTATCGACAGAATTCCATTCACTAACAATAAAATGAGTCGAAGAGTTTCTACAAGAGAAAGGAGAAGCACTTGGAGACAAGAGTTTGTCAGCTACTTTCACTCTCAGACCTCACTTGCTTTCCTCGCCGACTTCCTCTCTTTCACTTTCTCTCCTTTCTTCTGTTCCTGGCTGGATATACTTTTTCTTTCTATATCTCCTTAGCTATCTCTCTTTCTCTCTCTCTATCTACGGGATGTGCTGGGCGAGGCACGGCACATTACAATAAATGGATAAGTAGCACCTATTTGTATAAGTTTACAGACAGAGCATTGTAATGGGAAGAGGAAGTTAGCGCCGTGTTAGTCAGAGAAGAAACATCCAGATGCAATCTTGTTTGTTCAAATGGAATACAATGCGAGGCTATAGAATGGATCTGTCAGTGTCTCGGCCCTCTTACTCCAATAGTTAGTTCCCTTTCGTTGTGGTCTTCTCGCTCTCTCTTACAAATAGGAAAGCCAGTTGGGAATAATAGGAACACTTTTAAAGACCTCTTCTTCTGTACCTACCAATGAAACATGTCTATTAGGAAGGATATACTATGGCTATGGCCTTCTAATAGTTATATGATGCAACTATCATTATATTATAGCCATATATCTCTGTAGACATCCACTAATCTGAGACGTTACCGTGAGATTGAAGCCAAATCGTTGGAAGGCAAAGCAGCAGCATCGGGCCAAAACAGCAAAATTTCTATTTTTTGTATTATGTGATATAAAAATTCTTGTAATAAAAATAAGAGCAGATATTTGCAAACACTATAGCGCCATTTAACCCCCAAAAATTTCCATCTTTTCAGCTAAATAAAACTTTTCCTGTGAATCCCTTTGTAATTTTAATAACATTTGCTTTGCTATGATGTGGTCTTGCTGATTGAAGTTCGTGGACTAATGCACAAAGAAATAGTAGATGTCTATACAGCTGTTGTACTCTAGAAGTTATACGAATGTTTTATAGGTAGTCAAAGTCGGATCTGTTTCTGAAGTGCTTTCCCGGTAATTAGGATTTAATTTTTCCTTGGCAAAACTGAAACTGTGATCGGTGTAGCGTAGCAAAGGCAATGAGCCTGGTGCTAATTTCTTCCTTGCTGACGTAAAGAGCACTAGAGAAACTCTCGGATGGATGCTAGGGGACGTAGTAAAATACATATAAACCCTTCTCTCCATTCCCTAAATGAATTCCTACGAAAGGTTATTCTTTCACCGAATTACTTCATCACAGATTTATCAAAGGAAATTATTTTGTTTCCCTTTTTCATTGCAACTGATACCAACCAAATTGTAAAACATCACTGCATATATAAATATACCAAATAAAATATAAGCTTGATTGATGTTAGTATATAATAATATTCCTTTTCATCTCTATACCTACAAGTGCATACTGTAAGGAAAGTAAATTTGCACTTCTAAAGAGGTTTCGCAACTCGAATCAAAAGCTGAAAGTGTAGTAATTTCAATACTAGGAAAATGAAATCTGAGTTAAATAGAAGAGGAAGGAGATGATCAGAGAGCTGTGGAGTATAATGTGATGATGTTGACTTTAACTGTTGTAAGTAGTGCAGTGTAGGTAGGTAGCCTTGCAGGGCAGGGAGTAAAGGAAGAAGAGGAGACAAGTGAATTTAGCCAGGAGAGTAATGAGTTGTGCAGTACAGTTATTTAGCTATAAAAGGAGGCAGGAGCAGGGTCGGTGCTAGCAGAGAGCTATCTGGCTAATAAATATGAAAGTACCTAGAGAGAGCTTTAGTGTAAGTCTGTGTATAAGAGACATATAGCCCTGGCTTAGAGATTAGTAGAATAATAGGCGAGAGTGAGGATCGGTGGTGGTGGGCAAAGGCAGGCAGTGAGTAGGGAGGCAAAGGAAAAGTTGTCTGGATATGCGAGGAGGAAGAGATAAGGGGTTAATGGAGATTTTGGTCACATTTTCCAGCTCCAGCCGAGTGAGGAAGAGTATTGACTGATATGGATGACTTGGCCACTCTCTCCTCCTTCCCTTTCTCTCTCTCTCTCTCTCTCTCTCTGGAGCTGTAGTTACTGGACATTCTATATTTGGACTCCTAATGTTCTCTATCTCTTCAGTTCTCTTCTCATGTGTCTGTCTATACTTACCTTCACTGACTCTCCTCGTCCTCGTGTATGTATTATAGATGAAGAGTGGTTGTTCATACATGTGGATAGATTCAGTTTGATGAGTGTTGTGTGTCTGTGTGTGGGTTGTAGTAT
Source organism: Tomocerus nigrus (assembly GCA_019776505.1). NCBI lineage: Eukaryota > Metazoa > Arthropoda > Collembola > Entomobryomorpha > Tomoceridae > Tomocerus > Tomocerus nigrus. Next base: position 10,281 of record JABASI010003127.1, on the reverse strand, counting down.
TCATTGTATGTAGTCACTCACTCTGACCTGACTACTCAGCACAGGCTGGCTGACTCAGAGGAGAGTCAGGATATGGTAGATTGTAGTAGAGTAGTGGGGACTGGGGAATGAGTTGAGTGTGGTGTGATGGTGTTGGTTGCTTTGGGTCAGAGAGAGGAGAGTTATATTCTGAGTGTGTAGTGAGTAGTCAGTGTTTCCATGCAGGCCATGCAGGAGGTGAGTGTGAGTGAGTCGACTAATACTTTCTAATGGAAAGAAATATTGGATGATGGTGGTGAAAATTCCGGTCGGTAATGGAAGAGCACGGCTCGGTGCTTCTTCGGCCTTGCTGGTGGTAAGTAAGTGGCAAGTGGGAAGGCAAAAGTGGTCGTGGTGGGGTCTACTCTCCTACAGATGCATGCACACTAACTAACAATAAGTCTCTATACTCTCTCTCTCTGCTCAGGAGACTCACACAGGGATGCTCATATAAATACTCTTAGTGTATGCAACGAGTGAGGGACTGAGCCTCGGCTCGGCCTCCACTTAAGTCAATTCAGGATCTATGTAGAGCAAATGTGAAGCGTAGTCTGTCTGTGTGATAGGAGGACAATGAATTGCTGTCCTTTCTGGCTAAGCTATAGAGCGGAGTTTGCGGATGGCGGATGGCAGGCAAGGCATAGGGACACGGACACGGCCGAGCTAAGTTATTCTGTTCCAGTAGGGATCTCTGTGGAGCTAGCTGGAGAGATATCCCTTATCGAAGGCTCTTGTCTGATTCCGTTCCGGTGACTCTGGAGTTGACTTGCTGCCCTGCCTGCCCCTGCTTTACATCCATCCATTCATCCGCCGCCGAACAAAGTGTTTGCCTTGGCTACTACACTCTTACAAATGGTGACATGAAACGTTGTCAAAAACAACGTTATATCTAGTCATTTAGCCTGTTTTTTTGGACGTACAATTTCTAATGTAGAAGTGACATTCAAAAAGATTGTCATTATTGTAACAATGTAAATTGTAAAGATTTGACCGTGAAATACGTTGGAAACTAACACTATTAATCGTCACTTATTAACATTGAAACATGTTACGTAGTAAAGTGAAAGAACGTAGGGAAGCAACATGCTAGAATGTTATGCATTAACACGCTGCGCTGTTAGTTGTTAACGTGATACCTCGTTAAATGGTGACATGATGCAATGTTAAATATGAATATAGGGAAATACTACAAAAAACGACCGCTCAATTTAAATTACATGTAATATATTTTGTACAATGTACATGTACAATATTTTATTTTGCAGTAGGATATTAATAGTCATAAAATACATCGAAATAATAATTACATGAACAATATTCGATACTGAATAAGTTAATAAAAGTAAAAAACTTGTACTTGTCAATTAACACTTTTAGCACTTATTGTAAAAACTCCCTTAGGAAGGAATTAATTATGAATTAAAGTTATACACTTATACTACATTAAAAAGTTTCTTTAGCATGGAGATCACTGATCACTATTTACTGATATCACAGAAAACATTAACATTTTATCTAAAACAGGCACAAATGTTGGTTAACTTAACAAAAATGCAGAATCAATTATTTATTTGGAGGCAATACTATAACTTTTAATAGTGTAATAAAAATATTGTGTGTTAGCTAGTTTTCTACACGAATAGAATCTAACGATGACCCTAAGTGATGGACACTGCTTAATGTAGTAGTTTCATTTATATTATAAATATAATTGGAAAAAAAATTCCAAACGGCTCCAACTTCTGTAGGAAACGTAATATTTAAAATAAAATACAATTTAAAGCAGATGTCCAAGCACTGCGTAAAGGAGTTGCACTCTATTACCTTGCGTTCTACCATCACAAAATACTGGTCAGCAGTCATAGCGTTTTGATTTCCAATCAGCACAATAAATGGTTGAGTACGCTTTGACTCCGAGAGGCATAAATATTCCACACTGGTACCGACTGGATAAAATTGCATGAAGTAGGAGACACATTCAACATTCGACAACTTGCGTTTTTTCTTGCCTGTCATTGAATATCCAGAGTTCAAAATATATGGCAGGATCATAGCTGCCACAATGGTCGTTTTGTAACCTATCCAATATCACAAACACTTTTTTTAGACATTTGTGTTAATCAATGTCACTTTGAAACAGAGAATATTATAACTAGAATGATATTTAAAATAAATATTACCTTGAAGACTTTCTTTGTCCACGTTTAATTTTTGAAAGCAATTCAGTGATGATTTTTCTGCGTATAAAATTATCTTATTTGAGGTTACAGGCCATTTCTCGTACAGTTTTTGGGAACTACCCTGAGTGCTGCTGAGCATATTAAACTCTGAGCTGATCTGGAATAAAATACGTAAAATTATTTAACCAATTTAATGCGATCGGTGTGGAATGCAAATATAGTTTGTCTATTTTGTATACCATGTTAGCATTCATTAGTAAAGCCGGCCATTCCTTAAAAACGCTAAATGATATGTTGGCCTTCAATATTTCGTTTCGTCTGCCCAAAAAAGTGTCCTTCATGTATTGAAATACCTGGGACTCTGGAACACGAAAATCCTGCAACCAAAGCTTTTTCATCTCGAATGTATCATCGATTTCGGTATCTGGAATTTTTAACATAAATTTTCATATCTCTGAATTATTTTGAATCTCCTTTGAGAAATTCTAAATTATATTCCTCGCATGCATGGTATTCAAATTACAAATTGATATATTTGTTATTCATATTTATGAATTGGAAATTAGAGTTATTAAATTCAATATTGGTATTTAGTATGCTGTAAATGGTTTGCAAAATGTTTTGAATTTTTTAATTATCGAAACTAAATATTTAGGTCATAGAAACCAATAACGAATAGGGTAGACTTTACATTTATTTAATGTGTCTTAATCCTCGCTTACATACCAGTGATAACCAGTGACGGCTGTAGAGTTGTACGTGGATTCCGTCTTGATGGTCTCAATTCATTTTGAGGTTTTCTACGACGGACATTGTTAATTCTATGCTCCAGACATCCGGCCGCATTTCTAGTTTCATGATTAAAATACCATGTTTCCTTCGACACGAATGGAAATGCCACTGACAGTGAATGCGCCATGGAGAACTTCTTTTGAGAACTAGGACTACGTTATAAGATTTATATTATAAGATTATTTTTTCGATAAAATCTGTCTATTTATTTAGAAAGGAAAATTAAATTAAAACTCTTCTTACAAATCTCCATGTATGTGCATCAGATGATCTGCCATGATTTTTGCTATCTTAAATTTTTGATGAGCAGTCATAAAATATTTCGTTTGTATATCAGTCCATAATTCAGCGCCATTATTGGGATCATTTCTCATAATTATATCCTCGATATTCTAAAAAAAATATTTTTAAACATAATAAAAGGCAAACAGTAGTTTGTAAATCCATTTTCAGAAAATTGTCGACTTAAATGGAAAACTTACATACTCAGCAGCATCTACGATGACTGTATTCGGCTTTGATAAGTTTGTGGAGATACCAGACGTACTTTGTTCTAAAATGAGAACTAAATTTTCATTATTCGACAAGGTATTGTGTGGGAGTTCCATTTCCTGAAAAATAAAAATCATATATTAACAAGTGGGCATACCACATACATATTGCTCGGAGGAGAATGGTCACATGGACCAACTAATAAAGTTCCTGGAAATTTTATATCATCAAGGGAGATAATTAATTGCGAACAATGGCTATCTTCGCGCACTAAATACGAATGGGTATGGTAATCGAATTGGTTTGTTTTAAAACCATTTGCAATTGCATAGCACTTACTTTCCGCCACACCTAAATACAAAATCCTAGCAAATTGAGGTGAATTAGATTCCCAATCGGTTAGTATGACATCATTGCAACTGTATTCGGATCCATTTATCTCAACTTTATTGCACAGATTAATTCTATTACTGTCTACGAATTTTGACAATTGAATTCTCAAATTTTCCTGGCATTCAATTTCGTTAATATTTATGTCATCACAGTTTTTAAAATTTAAACTGGGAAAAAATAAACTCTTTTTCGATTCGCTATTTGTAAAAGTTGTGATCTGAAAACGTTCACTAACTGAAAGACAAATATTTTTGTAATTGCAGACGTTATTGCCAATACGTTTTGCCAATCTATGTTTTGCTTCAAAACGCATTACCCAATATTGTTTCAGTGGCCCTAATTCTAACATTAGTTCTGGGTAATGCAGCAAGTGATGGAATTTGGGTTTCAACTTAGTTCCAGATAATTTAATATACAAGGAGTTGTGATGTTCAATTATATTTTTAAGGTGACTTATACCTTGCTTTGAAATACTGGGAGCAAGCACGTGGTCAATTACATTATTTAGAATTAGTAATAATTCCCAAGTTTCGTCTTCATGAGGAATACAATCTCCTATCATTGTGGGCAAAATTTGTAAAAAGCAATATACTTGAGATGCTGAAAGAGTCGGCAAAACTACAGTTTTAAATTTAGATGGGCGGTTTTTTCTATGAACTCTACAGTAGTCGTAACAGTCAATACGATAATTTAATTCTTCTACAGTGATGAAATTATTTTTAAAAATGTGCTCCAATATCACAACTAAGTCATAATGGGCTACTCCTTCCAATATGTCATGCATCAAATCAACGGCTACATTTTCTGTCACATGAAATGACTTCAGTTCATTAAAAATGCATTTGCTTTTTATGCCAGTTAAACTCAAGTCATTTATACATAAATCAGTTTCGTAATTAATTTTATTTCTAATACAGGAATTGTCTATCAATACCTCCGTTTGACAACGTGTTTTCGACATTTTGCAAAATCTACAGGGGTAGTTTGCGGAAAAGCTTTCTGTGAACCCTAAAAGGGAATGTAATCCAAGATTGTCTCCAACTATTTGAGCTATTTTTACAAAATACTTGTTTGTGTAGCTTGATAGGGAACTCTGTAGTCCCTCTGTTTCTAGTAGCTTTAAATCTGCTAACAAAAGACGCAAGCATTGATCGTAGCCATAATTTTTTAAATCAGTAGATTTCATAACGTACACTAATCTAATGCTTTCTAGTTTTGAATTAATGAAATTAGGCAAATCTTTGATTGTAAAATAAATCATCGTCAGCTTTTGCTTGCCGGCTCGTGAGCCTAATGGATTGCATATCTCTATCTCGTCGATATAAATTAAAACGTATATGGTATTTTCATCCTTTTTACGTAAACATTGATTACTATTTCTGTAATCTGTAAGAATACTAGAATCTGCAAGCAACGAATTGGCACATTTTAATAAATATTCAGTATACGTTTTCATAAAATGTTCGTCATTAATTAAAGATTGCATTGTTTCTCTTATAGACACGTATTGAACCGCGTCATATTTGCTTTTTTGCAATGCAGTGCTAATGGAATTTGATACACCTCCAACTATCCGTGAATCTAACAAACATTCCACTGGTTTTACAACATTAGGGTTAATAAAAACCATTTTTTTAAATATATACGAGGAATATTTTTTTTCCAAAAATAAAAAACAATTCTCTATTTTTTCAAAATCATTTCCAGCCAATGGTTTGATTATCTTAGACTTTATATCTTTAAAAAGGGATTGAATTTGAACTACAATCTCCAAAGAAAAACTATGTGGGACTCTAGTATTTCCCACTAAATGTGATAGCAATGAATCGAATTTCTGTCTTATTTCTTTAGAATTTTGTAGAATTTCGTCAAAAATATCCCCTTTATAAAAGGAATTATGGAACGCTTTTTCGAATGACGAGTCTATTAAGGGAGTCTCTTCGACTTCAGTATCACTGACAGATGCAGGATTTAAGGGTATAATATCAAAACATAAGCATATATGTCTAGAATATGCACGAAAATTGTCAAATAAGGATTTGCATTTACTGCATTTCAAATTCCTACAGGAGTTATCAATCCCATGTGCAGATTTTAAATGTATCCAGAATTCTTTCAAAGTTGAGAATGACTTCGGACATTTAAAACATACCATACTTTGAAGAAAGACGTCACTCCTATAATTATCTGTTTCCTCATTAGTTCCATTCATATTATAATGAGACTTATCTGCGACTGGCGAATTTTGATCTTGAATCTGCTTTATTTTCTTCAGTATTTTGATACGTTGTCCTAGAACTGGAACAATATCCTTTAATATCTCTTCAGTCAAGTCGCTCAAAATATCATCAGTGATTTCATTATCTTTAAAAATTAAACAAAAACGATTATTAAAAATTAGTATTCAATTATTATTTATTTGTTAATATCCTTTATTGTTGGTGTTTCAAATAACTATTTGATGGTTTGGAAAATCAAAAGTCAGCAATAATTAATTGATACGTTATGATGAGTTGTACAGTGATAATACAAGAGTCCTTACCTTTAAAATGTGGCAGCAGATGGTCCAAATTTAAGCTTGATAAAACTGACTTCACTTCTTCAAAGGAACCCATGCCTAGTTTTCAAATTTTAAAAACTGTTTATACTAAAAAAGGAACGCAAAGATGAAAATATACAGTTATGCCACGTTGACGATGAAGCCAGGCTGAAAATGAATATGGCGCCCATTTAACAAGTAGAAAAAATGTCAAAATTACAAGCGCTCATGTTATTTTCCATCGTTTGAGTTAACATGGTAGATCTTGTTAAGAAAAGTCGTGGTCTACATGCTTTTCTGGTTAAAATAACATTGTATACTGTTATGAGTGACGAATTAAAAATAACGTTGGGCCTTTTTGACGAAGAGTCGTAAGAGTGTGCCCTTAAAATAATCCCTAAACAGTTTTACCATTATAGGGTCCAAATTGAATTTAACCATCAATTTTCTAATTAACAAATTAGTTTGCACGGTATCAAACGCAGTCTGAAAATCAACATAGACCGCAACTACTCTCCCATTTACATTATTAATACCATCAACAACCCCATTTGTGAATTTATACAGAGCATTTTCACACCCCCTTCTTCTCCTAAAACCAAACTGAGATGAGTCAATTTTCTCCTCAACCAAACTGGTAAGCCTATGAAAAATAATACATGTATTCAAAAGGGTCAGTATATTGAACATTTTATTTGACAGAAGCTTTCTGCGAGTAGTATGGCCAAACGGAATCATCGTTATTTCTACGTTGGTGACTTTTTCCTGCTCCGCGTCAATCAAGCTTTATAGAACTTTAGATTTTGGGGTCTACATTGTTTTTCCCATTCTTTGGTTTTTACACTTTGGGTACCTTGCACTGATACTGTCATTGTTGGGCAGTGTCTGGAAGAATTCCGTCACTGCATTGGAAGTAATTCGCTTAGAATCCGCTTTTGTGTATAAATATGGAAATAAATCATACTATGCCAAGATTTTAAGGTCCCTTAAACCCTTTGGAGTTAGGATGGGACCACTAACAAATGCGAAACATGACCGAATATTTGAATTTTATGACAGTAATGTCAACTGGATTGTGACATTGCTTATACTTTTCGAATAGACTTCGAATATTTTTGCCGATGCTCCGGGAAATATCTGAGCTAGGCTCAGTTATTTCCAGATGAAATCAAAACTTTCCCTCTGCTATTTCCGAATGGAAGTTAATGTTGCATTTGCGGATTTCTGTTTCAGACATGTACCAAGTCTGTTTTACCAAACTTAATGATGTCATTATTTCAGGCTATTTTCATTCATGACAAGGTTTCCATTGTATAGTACCAATGTCTTACTTGAAATGTATTTCCAGTAGGAAATGTAATGGAACTCAGAGTTTTATTTCCAAATAGTTGAATTCCAAACTTCTTTGTCACAAGTCCGAAAACCATTTTAATATAAGTATCTTTACAATTTATGCGTAAGTATGTTTATTTCTGGAATGTAGGTACCTATTTATATATATTCCAAAATTGCATATTTGTGAAATTGCGTAATTTTTATTTGGAAATAGCAGTGCCAAATGAACAATTCCCTTTCGAATAGTTATATGCAATATACAAAATTGTTGCTTAGAAATATATTCATAAAATAGTTGCAATATTTCAACAATCATTAATACATTTTATTTAGTCAACAGAGATTTCCAATTTAAAATATCCGCATAGAAATATGCAATCCACCAACCTTTAAATCATTGCAAAAATATTTAAATCATTGCACAAATATTTAAACTTTTGCACGATTATTTAAATCACTGCACAAATATTTAAATATTTGCACAATTTTTTAAATTATTGCAAGAATATGTAAATCATTGTACGAATATCTATAAAAATCTTTGCACGCATATTTCAATTTACTACACGAATGTCTATAATATAAATCTTTCCAAGAGTATGTAAACCTTTGTAAGAGTATAATATGTAAATCATTTTAAGAATATTTGACTCACCTCACGAAAATTTAAATCATTACCTATACGAATATTAAGACACCTAAAAATGTGTTAATCATTTTGAGAATATTTAAATAATTGCACGAATATTTAACTCAATCTGTTTAATAAGGTCAAACATACTTGTCAACAATACGCAACATTCCATCAGTTTTTGTTTTCTGTAAAGTAAGTAGTTGACGGTGCTATGCATACTAAGCGTTTTTCTCATTTTGATATGGGAAAAGGTAATAAGGCAAAAATGTCAAAAAGCTGCCCTATTCATGCACTGGTTCAGGGAATCTATTGACTGTTAGGAAACGATTAGCATTCTAACGCTAGTATGGGCACTTTGTCTATGTTCATGCCTGCATTGGTCATAATAAAGACATAAAGACATAAATCCATTATACCTATTGTTTATTCTTTCCGTCAAGTGGATTCATTATGGAATTAGTAGGTTCGCTGACAGAGTATTCATTAGGACTTTGGTAGATGCCTTAAAGGTAGAGAATGTCAAAACGCAATAAAATACAAAACTCAGTGGAAGCAAAGCAGAGGTTGAATCGATAAAACTCCAGCTGTGAACAGAGACACACTTCTACCACATTTGTGAAACGTATAACCTAATATACTTAATTGAACATAAGAACATGCACGGAGATGCTTTTAATACACTGGAGTTCCTTCTAGGTATCAATGTATTACGAAGAACCACTGAATTGCGTGTTTTGTCTTCCGCTACACTCCGCACTTTACCAGTTTCTCTGCCTGTTGTTCATTAGTTTTATGAATTAGTAGGTAGGTACGGTAGGTTATAATAGGAAAGACTATCACGATCATCCAAATGTGACTCGTAATTGAATAGAATCGTCAGTGTATGCAAAGTTGGCCAGCAGACAGAATATTTGGCTCATTTAAAACGGCTTTACAAATGTCATTGATAAAATCCTGGAACTCCCATTCATACACGAAATCAATATATATTGAGCTGTGTCTCTATTGTGGTTTTACAGCAATGTTTGGAATTTGTCGCTTCTAACAACCTGCCTTTTACCCTTTTCTCCCGTATAATAAATAATAATATTTCCAAGGACAAAATGTATGTTGCTGTTTTACTTATAAAACCTATTTTTTAAGTTTTGTAAGTTTTTCGTTTTCTGCATTTATTTACGGATATAGGTGGAACACAAAAAAGGGATTCTATTAAATATTTGATAATAAAATGAACCACTTTGTTGAATTCTGCCCGGGCCTTAGCTCAAAATGCGGAAAATGGAAACATACTAAATATAATACCCAAGCACAAAGACAAAAATCCATTATACCCAGTGTTTATTCTTTCCATCAACTGGAATCATTATGGAATGGAATTAGTAGAAACACGTTCGTTGACAAAGTATTATCAAGGAGTTTGGTGGATGCCTCAAAACCCAATAAATTACAAAACTCAGTGGAAGCCAAGCTGAGGTTGAATCGATAAAACTTCAGCTGTGAACAGAGACATACTACAACCACTTTAGGGAAGCGTATAACCTAATTTACTTAAAAACGGTTTGGCGTCATTTCAACGAATCAATTTCAACGACAGCGAAATCAACGACTCAAAAACAACGACAATGTAAAAAGGCCGACAGTAAAAACAACGACAGCAAAAACAACGACAGCAAAAACAACGACAATGTGAAAACAACGACAACGTGAAAACAACGACAGTAAAAAAATCGACAAGATAAAAACAACGACAATTTAAATAAACCATACAATACGGATATAATATAAGTAGCGTTGTTGAACTGTTGACCCCACTTACGTACTGTGTAGTAATAGTGCATTGCTGGTACCCAGTGATGCCAGTGAACCTTGTCCCAGCGACCCTATTTTTGATTTCAGGG
>JABASI010003126.1:0-17380 GCA_019776505.1 Tomocerus nigrus | reverse complement strand
AATTTTTTCGTTATATGTTTTTCCGAAGTTACTCCAAAGATTATTTCATAAGGATCATGTCTTGCTGTAGCTGTCAGTGCATCTGATTCTGATGTACTTCTTAATATAGTTTTTGTTTCCTTAGGATCAGAAAAAATGTCGCTAATTAGTAATTTCATACACCAAGTAAAAGTTGTACAAAATGGTCGTAGCACTATTTTCCTCTTCTAAACTCACGTCAAACATTGGATTGAACACTATTAATTGACCCTTTTTTAATTAATAGCCTATTGTCTCTCGTTTTCGTTCACTAGTAATATGTTAAGAATTAACAAGAACTATGCCTTGTATATATATTGACCAAAGTAATTTATTTAACCATCACGTATAACTGACCTGGTCAAGAAATTCAAACCTTTTGGGCGTTCACTGTTTGAATATCAAACGAACTCGTTTTTAAAATACAAAATTGTAATTTCTTTCAAAACACCTAATCATTACATTAGTCACTTACATACCAGTATGTCTTAGACAATGGTAAATAATAAATACATGCGACATAAACTCTTTTACACATTTGTATTGCATATTCCATACACATGCCATGACAAAAACTTGCTTCGTTGCATCGCAAATTTAATTGCAAATTTATCTATTTCTCTGTGTACTAAAAGTACATTGCGCTAACAATGACACTTATGACTTATGACATCTTTAAGTAATTGTATGTAACTTAACTACGTCGCCACTCGCCAGACTCTATTTTTTTTAGAAATTAAAACAAGGATCGAGACAGCAGTCAGTTGAACATAAATAGTAAAACTCCATTCTTAATTAGAACTGCATATTATTAAAAACAGTTAACATAATATACTCGTACAGGGAAGCCTAGGTGTTTGGAGGAAGAAGAAAAGCTCTAGTTAACTCTAGCTAACGGGCACGGGTTCTGGTCATGATGCCCGCGGGCGCCCGTAAGAGCCCGTAACTGTGAATTTTTCAAATGTTTGACAAATTTTTGGTAATTATAGCCAAAGAAAAGGTAATATCTTAATGAAAAATGACTTTTAGCATCATAATCTTTGCTGAAAAAGTTTATTTATTTTGCTAAAAATGTCGTCTGAAAATGACTGAAAAAATAAATTGCCCCAATATTACACAACCAGACAGTACCAAAATGTACTTGAAAAAATATTGCAGGCACCTACAGGCCTAAACGGGGGCTCGCGGGCCCAATTCTCAGACACCAAACGGGCACAGGCGGGCACGGTCACTAAAATTTGAGCCCGTGCAACTATCTAATAGGAGGCATTCACCACGCCCCACAACCGCAACAATTTTTGGTCCCATTGTTAGCTATTATTTAGTCACCTTTAATAATTTCATTCCTTTATTTCTTTGCACAATATGTATTTAGCAAAATAATACGGCCATGTGGAGTCAATTAAGTGAATAAAATTTCTATATAAAAATGCTCTTATAAAAAGGCCCATGTCATATTATAATATATTATATTACATAGCAATAAAATATGATAACAAGTATAGTACCTAACGCCATCGTTAAGAGTTTGAATTTTTGAGTATTGCATATATAGTATAATATAATATACGACACGATGATTTTAGGTGAATTGAATTGAATTTCCTAATAGAATCTAGCATACGATTTTTTTTCTATACTTGATTGATGGTTGACTTTTATCAATATGGGATCCAAGTACATTGCATGTGTAACAACTGTATCAGTGCATCACTGCAACATTTCGCTGTTATTTTTGCAAATTTCAGGCCTTTTCAATTAAACAACAATTAATTACAGTGGACGCACTCAATTACTGAGTAACGCTAAATGACGAACATTATTTAAATAACTTCAGTTCAAGTTCAAAATAAATTGAAAACATAGACAGTTTATCAACATATTCTTTCCGTATTTTCGACTGACTGGAATATAAGTACTTGATGTCATTAAACCATTGAACTGCCATGATCAACATAAAAACTACATCGTGGTATTCGTGGTAGGCACCACTGTTTACTTTACGTAATCAGGAAGATTAGAATGGCAAATACTTCAACATCAATAATGATGACATTAATATATTACCGTCACTAATCCCAAATGAACAACTATGAATATTTATTAAGATCAGATTATCACTAGGTACTTCAAAAAATGATAAATAAACAAGAACATAGTCGTCAATGCTGAAAAATGTTACGTGTTACAAAAATTAAGATAATAGATAATTTACTTTTTACTAATCCAAAAACCGTTCCTTCTAGCCGCTTGATTTTCTAAATTTTGGTAATACTACTTTATAAAAATTTGTGTTACAAACACTTTAGACGGTTAAATTAATTGGACCGCATAATAATATTTAATAATTGTTTGTAATTCATTTTTAGGTACCCCGGTTTTTTGTTTGGTTTAAAATGTTGATTAGTTCTAATAATTCCGTTAATCATCGTAGTGATTTACATCGTAAAAATTCAGAATTTGAAATAGTCGGAAGAAGTCGGAACACAAACTAGAACTGATTATGATACTTCTATAAAAAAAATAAAAATCTCTTCGTGGAAATATTGGAGACGAGATTGGGATAAATTGGCGAACTTTCAGCTTGGAGTGGAGGAAGTGGGGCACGGAGCCACTAAGACGTTACAACATTTTCTTTTTTGGTGCAGTGATTTCTTCGAATTTAAGAATATATACAATTAAAGTGACAAGTTATCTGTAATCTGTACCTACTATAAACTCTACAAAAAAATTTGTAGTTAAGTAGAGTAGTAGACCATATTTTTGTTGCCGACAGGACAGTGTTTTCCATTCAGTATTTTCTAACAATATCATTTTGAAAGAATAATCAAAAGTATTAAATGTTGATTGCTTACATTTCTAACACTCCCCTTCTCCCCCTGTGGCCACAGAACAAACAAAAACCAGAGTTTACTTCTATTGACCATATTCTCATCATTCAAAAGTTATATATTTTATAATATTTCCTAAAGGCTGTGCTTCAATTTTAAATTCAATCCTCAATGTTTTAAATTACATATGCTAATTAATACAGATGATGGTTTACAATCATTTTTTTCCCTTGTTAAACCACGGATTACGCACTCACTAAATCAATTTCATTAGTCTATACGCCAGTCTCCCCTGAGTACTGGAAGGACAAATTAAAATATTTTAATGAAAGATTAAGCATTTTGTGTTGCTAAAACAATCGCACTACTTATTTGGCATCTAGTTTGTGTGCTGAAAATGTAACAAATTCTCGATAATATAAAATTCAGGAAATGAGCTTATTGCAAACATTTTTTTCTTTGGGTGCAACACGTATATCAAAATAATAAATTAATTGGCTTCCAAATACAGTTGATAATTTTTTAGATACTGAACTTATAAATAGATGAATGTGACTAGCCTAGCAAAGTGGCCACTTCTGTTTTAAAATGTTATTGAAATTTTGCGTTGTAATATACTTGGATTTCTTTGGTTTTAAACGTCAATGTACGTAACGTAGGAATACTAACCGAACTTGTGTATAACTAAAATAGGGTCACAAATAGTACAAACTACAAACTTTAATTTAAATTTTCTTTCCTTTTTTTAATTATAATTTAGTATTTTGCAAATATTTAAAATCATTCAAGTAAAAACATTAAAAGCGGATCAAGTTAATTTTATAAGTTGGTTTACCTAATGCGTTGCGGCTAGAGAGAGACGATAATACAGGTATTTGCAATAATAATATAATAATTGCTGTCGATATTTTATTTATAGCACTGGCTAAGTACCGCACGGAGGCTGCAGATAATGTTATCCATTCGAATGAGCAATTAAAACTGCCGTGCACGCAAGTTTGACAAAAGAACCTGTAAATAGAGAAGATATGTTTGAATTACTATTTACTATATTCTTGTATTTTTATCATCGAAATATCATGAAATATCACTTTCTCTAAACTCTACCTACACTATTAGTCTATCTATACATCTACACACTCCTTTTGAATTGTTATTTACTATTTTGTAAATTCATTGGCATTAATTTAATTTGTCGAGCCCTGACATATCTCTTCCTTGATATCATAAATTATTATTATTTATTATTATTTATTAGTCAGGCAAATTCCCATCAGGGTATTTACATTGCCTCCATATGAGGTTTTCACTAACATTCATTCAAGAGGAACAAGAGTACAAGAGTATCCAATATTCATGTACATTATATTATGTTGATTACGATTATGACACAATATTCATTAAGATATAATTTAGTCATTAGTTAGTCACAAGTATCTGTCCTCATTTAAAATAGATACGATCAAATTCTTATGTTAAAACAATTTTCATATTGCAAATTTTTTAGGTATTTTACAAATTATTTATATCAAAGATTTAGGTAATCATAAGGTAATCATTGAATTAGGTAATCATCACAATTAGAATTAGGCAAGTAGTCATAAATTGATAATTGTAATAATAGATTTGGTCGATTTAAGAGATATTGAATTTTAAAACTCAAAAAACAGCTATTTTTCTGAACTTTAAAATTCAATATCTCCTAAATCGACTAAAGTCGACTGATGGGACTACCACCAATCGATTTCTATTTTTTCTTGTTTTTTTGAGCCATAAAACGTCGCGCCAACGGCTACCATTCAGTTTTCCCATTCATTTACATGGGATTGCTAATTGGACTTTGTGAATCAAAATACCCCATTGTGGGGCGTGGTGTGGTAAGGTACTTTGTATGTATTGTTGTGGCATAAAATATTGTGCTTTGTGCTGACAAGTCTGAAAGGCGAATGCTGTTTGTGTATGGTAGGGAGAGGGACTATTCACAATTTGGGGAAGCAATATTTATAGTCCAGCCATAAAAAAATGACGTTCACCTGATTTGACCCCGATTTACTCCGCCCCCAGCAAATATCTTTTCAAGAGTATGTAAACATAAACAAACAATTTGAATATGAGAATGAGCTGAACTAAAGCTAAAGTATGCGTAATTTACTGTGAATAATGTGAAATATAGTACTCATGAAAGTAACCGTGGCAAAAAGGTTACTTCAGGGCAACGTTGTCATTTTAATATGACTCGACAGTATATAGTACTGTTCATTTTTCTGACAGACACTTCTGGATACTAAAAACGTAGTCAGCTGTCAGCTCTCAGCTGTCAGTTGGGCTTGGATGGGATGGGACAATTATAAGTCAGTTTGACTGTTTGAGTCAATATATACATGATCTCATATCTTCCGTCGATTTTTGACGTTTAGCTTACAGTGAATGACACGACATGACCTTGAAAATGAGTAGTAATTTTATATGTTCCATGATTGACTAATTCCCTTATCTCCTATTTTGATGAAGCTGACAATTCTAGGACATAATTAGCTGGACAGTGTGTGTATGCTTTATGATGATCACAACACAACATTCACAACCTGATGAAGGGGACAGGACGAAAGAAAATGGGGTAAATCTGGTATAGTTTCGTAAAATATTGAACACTACGACTATTCTTAAGATTGATGATGACAGCCAACATGCAAATTGTAACTAGTGTTATACCGGCTTATCAACAGTCAAAGGGATATTAATAATGAATGCCAAGTATTCTTCTAATTATCCAATTGTTTTCGGCATAGTAAATTCAAAATAACTTAACAAGCACAGAGCATAATATTATAATATAATACTGCTACCTTGTGACTCGCAAGTTTTGATTCCTCACCTTCTGTCAAATATACTGATGATTGATATTGCTCTTACATTTAAAAAACCCCTCTCAACCCAACAAATTAAAAAATAAATGACAACACACACACATTATCAACTTTTAAGTTAAGGTTAAATACCGTTGTGGGTTTCTCTACCATCTACTAAAACGATCAAGTAATACTCGAAGTTGAACTATTGGACATTGACTGTGGACTCTAATCATAACAACTGTCATGTCATTAACAATAAGCAATAAGTAATGAATGAATTCAATTGTTAAGGAAATTAAATTGAAATTGAATATTTACTACAAAAAATGTAAATGAAAATATAGACAATATATGAAATACCTTGTGTGGTGTAGAACTCCGTCCGTAGTCAGGACTCTCAGGTGTCAGGACTCGGGACTATCAACTATAAACTAATTTCTCGTTTTGATACTACGGTTGAAGCCAATGCGTAGAAATTCCACTCACTGCAATATTTTCCCCAATTTCAGTTCCAGTAGTAAATGATTGCAGCTTATTAATCTATCTCATCTTTTTTTAAATATTTAGTTAGTTTTAAATAAGTTAAAATAATTGGTGATAATTACTTGAAAATAATAGACGGAAGAATTTGAATTCTAGTTCTCTAATAATCACATGCAGCAAACTTATAAAATGGAGGTTAAGTGATGATGACGCGAAATAAAGCCCGGGAAACGAATAGAGTTTCTCTTTGAACATCAGTACATATAGACACATCAAACAATAACATGAAATCACATATGAATGGGGTCATCCCCTACACCCGGCTCCCCTACACCCGGCACCCCTACACCCGGCACCCCTACACCCGGCACCCGGCTCCCCTATACCCGGCACCCCTATACCCGGCACCCGGCTCCCCTACACCCGGCAAAATATACACCCGGCAGCAACAGATATATCCCTAGAACTGTGAAAAGAATAAGTGTATGGTGTAGACATAGGGTATGACTGTAACCTGCCCTCGAGCTGTCTGGATTACAGTCATAAGACGTTGTATGAGGAAAAGTGGGGATAGGCTAGGTTAGGTTAAGTTAGGTTAGATTAGGTTAGGTTAGGTTAGGTGGGGTGGGGTGGGCTAGGTGCCGGGTGCATGGGAGCCGGGTGTAGCCGAATGGTATATAGACGAATGCCGAATGGTACATAAGCGACGGCCGAATGGTACATAGACGAATTCCGAATGGTACATAGCTGAATCCGAATTTATGGGTTACTTAGCCGAATGCCACAAACCACTTGGAAGCTTGCAAGACAATATTAATCAGTTTCCTTCCAAATGCTTGGTTTCACGGATTTTGCCCTTATTATAGTATAGTATACGTTTGGCAGTGTCCTATAACTTGTGTATTCACACATAGTGTGACTAAATTATCGGTTTTGGTTTTGGTTTCACAATTAATAATATTATTTGCCTTTATTGTTCATCGGACAACATAATAAAACCCTGCACCCTTCAAGGCACAAGTTATAATAATAATATTAAGATCTCAATAAAATTTATTACTATATATTGCATTGTAGTATAACGACAACGACTCCACCGCAAAGCAGCCGCAGCCCCACAACGAGAATCGTACAGGTAGGTATGATGTGATGTGATGTGGGAGGTAGGGTATGTGTACATTCTGTAACATAGCATTGGCAATAATACCTATAGTCTATATTATATTGTAGTGGTTAATCTGTGTATTCATTTAAGTCATAGTGTATAATAATATTACGGTGTATAGGTATAATGTCTTCAGCCAGAATCTCCACTATAAAATGCATGTAAAAGTAAGCGCCGGGATCGGGGGTTTCCATTTGCAGAACTATTATGTAGCTCGTATAGCACAGGAACATCCCTAGCTGACTCCAACAACCCGTCAGTCGTTCCGCTCAGCGTTCCTTCCCATCTTTCTCTTCTTTCATTCTCCGGTCTAACTCCGGCCACACCGCACGCAATTTGGCTCTCTGCACTCCGGTAAGGAAAAACTAATTTTGACTTAAATTTTCAGTAATTTTTGCTGTCACCGCTCCGCAAGTTGACCCGACAGGTTTCTTGTCTGTTAGCCGGAACAAACCGGTTATTTCCGTCATTTCTTTGATAGTTTTGGTGTAGGTAATCTAAAAACGAGGTTTATCGCACATCAACAATCAACCATTGCATTTTGCATTGTGTTTGAGTCTTTGAGATGAGTTGTTTGTTGGTTCTATTCTACTACTCTACTACAACAGACTACAGACTCTACTCTACCTGCATTATTGCTTTTGCCTCCTTTCCCACGGCTCTTACCTGCTGTTGTCTTTCTTTACTAGAAGCGGTAAGCAAGACGCGGTTAGTTGTTTCGTTGGCTAGCTCCTTGCTTTGCTATTATTGCATTTTAAGGCTGGCTTCCCCAATCCAATGAATACGAGTTGAGGTTCCCTGCACCAGTGGGACAGTTTTGGATGTCATGATCTGAATCTAGAGGTTTCCCTCTAGGGGACTTGTCGACGATATTTTATTTTTTAATGATTTTACCCCCTGTAATTCTTTTTTGAAAAAAATGAGTAGGAAAGTACACATAAAAAAGTTTCAACTCCAGTTTCTATCTACATTATCCAAAAATTTACAAAAAAAGTGGACAAGTCCCCTAGAGAAATCTGCTCTCTTTCGAATGAGTTCGAACTCATTCGAAAGAGAGCAGATTTGGATGATTATTATTTTTTATAAATTTGAAATGCAATATAATTGCCATGAAATCATAATTATCGTCCAGATCTGTGCTGCTTTGAGAATTTTCGTGTTTTTGAGCTTATTGGCACACAGTGCTACGGCACGACTCTGTCCGTTTTTTTCAAAATGCTCAAATCGTATCCGGCGATTTGGGAATTTTTTTCCTACTCTTTTACGTGTAGATCTAAAATCGCGAATTGGAGTGTGGGTGTTCATATGTCAAATATCTCGTATGTTGCTAGTCCTTATACCTACTACGTACCTACCCAAGTACATTCATACAACATCATGACAATCGTCTGTCATGTCACACATTTTGTGAACAGTCCGTAGCCAAGGATTCTTTCCGAAAATCTCATTCCAGACGGTCCAGCCAGCCTTAAGTTTCTCTGACTGATTTCAGCAGAGCAGATAGCATTGGCAAGTCTCACAGTCCCAGCTTGCAGATTGCGGTGCATTCCTTTTTGATTGTTCAACTAACTTACCGTTTGCCGGTATTTGTTTCCTATTTGGCAGTATTGTTATCTGTTAGTGTATTGGCTGTTTGACATTCAACATCCAATACACTTATTTCATTTTGCCGTTCTTGAACTGTTGATTCTCCTGCTATTCATAGTTCGTTCATTCTTATTTATAAATACTTTGTGCCTGTATAGAAATTGAAATTATCTGATCGCTAAAATTTCCTACAAATGAATATAGAAAGAATGGCAGCCTTCAACAGCAGTTTTTACGAATAAATAATTAATAATTAGTCACCTTAACCACCAACTACCAATGATTTAAACATTGCAGTAATGATTTGATATGGTATTGTATTTTCAGGTTTCCGATTTGCCTGTTGTGTCAAATTTGATCTTCATTGCGAAGTAGCGGATTCAGTCATTGTCATTAGCTACAAGTCTCAACTCAAGTCTGTGGTACTATTTTACTCCTCAACAGACAGAGCAAAGGTTAGCCATTTATTTTATTTATTTTTGTTAATTTAATACAATCTAATCTCTCCTGTTGACTTTTGCAATTAGCTGCATGTTTTTATTATATCTTGTTCATAAATGAGCAAAAAGCAAAAAACTATCTGATCATTGTATTCAGATTCGCCAGAATGTTTCTTTTCAAAATTGGCATTCATTCATGGTCATTGTTTGCTATTCGCGTGAAGTATAAAAATATTCGATAAAACAATTCTGCAACTGCAACTCATAATGCCACAATGCACCTACCGCTAGAACCCTCACATTTATTGGTTACTCATAATAGTTGACATTCGTTAAAAATGTGACAACCAAACTTCACAATTGATTTGGTAACCATAATTACTAAAGGGAATATCTTTTTTACTATTTAAAATTCTATGTACTTCCCGAATTGCTAAAAAACGGTGTCCAAAATACTTTTTTGTTGTAGTAGTTGTCTAAAAAACTGTTCTACAAATATTTAGGAAACAAGGAATAGCACCTTTCATTATTTGTATAGACTGATAGTTATAGTGTTGTAACAAAGACCTTTCAAATTCAATAATGCTTTGAATTATTGACTCTCATTAATCCCAATTTACATTAATATAATGACAAATTCATTTAAAATATTCCCAAATTTTTAATACCCCCTTTGAATTAGAATGGCGTGCAGTATCGCACAGTAGCAGTATTTACTTAGTAATACGCTTGTAATAATAGAATTTTTTGAGTTCTATTAAGTGTCATATATCTATTCTATAGATAGATAGATAAACTGCATTGTCAAGAATTTAGCTGGTCTCCTAATTACTATTATATCCATACAATGCAATCACAATAAATGAATAAATAAGCAATTACAACATTATTTATTATTATTACGGGTAAACATTAGCATGAATAATAAATTGTGTTAATAGTTTTCGATTGTCAATTTGTCTAGAGCTAGACCTACGTAGCACGCTCTGCTTTGCTACTAATCGGTCTAGTCCGGTTGTATGTTGTAGAATGTCGTGTATTTTGATCACGATTCGGGATCAAATGAGTACAATATGGCAAAGGTCTCCGTTCTCGTACACGCTTAGAAGGACTTAGCGGAAATGTTTCCATGGTTTGACGAAGGTAGTTGCGCGGCTTGCGCATATCTTACGGTTTTATCACGTTGCGCAACTACCTCCGTCAAACCAGGAGACCTTTGCCATAGGAAGGGCTTCCTGCGGTCCCGCATTTTTCGAAGCCCGCATTCACACTTAGTTATATATGTTGTGATTCAATGATTCTAAGGTACAGTTGTTCTTTTTAGAATATTATTTCATTCGTGTTAACTTAGTATGTTTGCTTAAGTACAGTGCAGATTTTGAAAGACGTTTTATAAAATCAATTTCTGTCTCATTGCTATCCTTGACCAGAAATACTGATATAGTTAAATGGTAGTTAAAATTAATTACCACACATAATGACTTGATGGTTAAAATAGTAACATATTTTTGAAGATATTTATTATAGCATAGTACATTAATGAGATTATAGATATTTTCCTTGGAGCATGTTGTCAAGCTGTTTATTGATTACAGTTTCTGTTGCTCTAAAGATTAGTGTCGTATCGTTATTTCACAAGTGATAAGCTTGGTAGGTATGTTGTATGTCCTTGACCTTATGGATTAATTCATAGAGTGGTGGCGTCACTTTTCGCAAATCTCGTGTTGTATTGATTGCATAATGTGTTTTTTAATATTTGCCTACCCCATACGTCCATTCCTCCATAGTTGGCTTTATATTTCTTCTTTTCAGAGATTTAGGGATTAGAAATGAGTCCATATTGATAATAATGACAGTAACCCTTATTTCATTCTATCAGTTCTTCCTAGTGATATTGAATCATAGTTTAAAAGTAATTAGTTAAACCAGTCAGTAGCTCTTTCCCAATATTCTGCAGTTAGTTAGTGTCCTCACACCATAACGCATGGGACGATCTTTGCTTTTAAGTCTTAACTTTGAGAACTACTTCGCGTAATACAGAAATTGAGGTTTTGTAGTCTTCAGCTGTTAAAATAAAATGTTCAATTCCAAGATTTATGTTCCCCTTTTTATTTGTGTAACTTAAGTAAATGAAATGGTACATTGTGTTGTGTTGTGTTGTGTTATTGTCTACAACACTAAGATTCTGCTAGAAAGTTGATTTTACTTGCATATAAGTTTCTAGGCAATTATTCCTTTTTATTACTCTGCTGCTTTACGACACGGAGCACTTTTAGGCTTAAGGGTAGTAGTTTGCATGATATGAGCAGAATGTTTTCATGACTTATTGTAAAAAATATCGACAGGCATTGCGCGATGTATAGAATCACTAAATAAGTATTATTGATGTAGGATTTGACCAATTTGAGCAGCATTTTAGCTGTAGTCGTCCTCGTCTGTTGCATATTATCTCCCACTCCCTTATTTCGGTTATAATTAGATTTATGAAGGGGAAACTTACCGAGACAAATGTGAAGAGGTTAATTGTGTGATGGTAGCTCGAAGGGAGCTATAATAAATATCAATAAACTGTCTTTAGGAGAGACTTAGGGTGACTCACACTGGAAGGAGTAAAGTATCGTATTTCCCTCGAGCATAGAATCGTCTAAAAGTCATCTTTCTTTCTCAAAAATGTATTCAGCATAATGTTATCTGTTATGTGTACATATTTTGTATAATACTATACTATATGTAGGTATTATGAAATATTATGTATTTCTTACATTCCCTACATTTATATCCTAAGTATGTAATATCTGGCAATGCACTTCAGTTTAAGTTTGAAACTATAATTTGGAAGTGGGTTTTGACTATTTCCAATGGTTTGGTTGGTTGGGCTTGCATGTGTATGCAGAGTATTGCAGAGTGAACGGAGGAGTATCAGACCGGTGATATGGTAATTACATGTGTGGAACGAAAACACCCGTCGTCAATCCCTTATGTTATGTGGATGCCATAAATATTCAAAATTCTGTAAAGTAGTGTGAACTTCTATAAGATTTACATTAATATTTGTCGTACCATATTTAGTTAGAAAACGTGAGCGAATGTTTTGGAAAATCGACACAAAAGTTTCTTCTTAGTATTCCTGTACTTTTTCTGCCTCTTCACTGCATAATAAAACAGTATAATGCAATTGCGCGCAACATCATGTAATAGTAATGAGTCTGCTGCACTGCATGCACAGCCTGTACTTTTGTCTTAAGAGTAAAAAAGGAGTTGGCTCGGATCCTGTAATGAATATTCTCGTTTCAGATGTAGTCCAGAGCTAGACTGATTGATTGTGAGAAGGAATTAATTAAGAGCAGCATGGAGTAAGTATACATTAGCTGATTAAATGCTTATAGACGGTTTAAGGGTTTATTCAATCTATTAGTTCTATTTTATTGGTACATGTACGCCGTACGCATTGGATTCCACTAATAGTGGGTGTAAATCTTAGCAGATTCTAAATTCTAGTGGTTTTAACTAGTTTGCATAG
Organism: Tomocerus nigrus; assembly: GCA_019776505.1. Taxonomy (NCBI): domain Eukaryota; kingdom Metazoa; phylum Arthropoda; class Collembola; order Entomobryomorpha; family Tomoceridae; genus Tomocerus; species Tomocerus nigrus. Next base: position 4,484 of record JABASI010003126.1, on the reverse strand, counting down.
CATAATTTTGTTGTGGTTAGAGTTAGGATTGCAGTCGCCCAAAAATAATTGAATGTAGTCTCTTGTATCTCCTTGGAAATGCTATACCGCATAGGTGGAGGGATTTCTTTTGCTCTGAATTCCGCCGATGCTATGTGATCATTTAAAGTAGAAATGAGGATTTAATGTATTGACTGATGGGCGTCACACAGATGGTGATAATGAAACAAATGGTGCTATTTGTAGTCAGTCAGTATTGGAGAATGAAGCGAGGTCTCAATTGACACTCGTTTAAAAACTATAGAGAGAATTGTGCTGATTATCTCTGGTGCGTTATGCTATGGCAGTTGTATGTGTGTGTGGCAGTGCATGGGCATTCATTTAATGAGCATGAGACGATGACTTTAATAGGGAAATACATTTTGGCCTATTCTGGCAATGCACCGGCTTGTAGGCAGACAGTTCTTCTGTATATTGCATAGTGATAGGCCATAGGCCTCAGCAGCCGTCTCGTGTACATACATAAAGTGCAGGCAGAGGAGGAGAGCACGAAGCTACATGTGTGGAGATTCGTTGGAGCGAGAGCAGCGACTGGTGACTAGGGTAGCCCACAGGAGATCAGGCAGGAGAATATTCTCCCCGTCTCTATTTTTGGGTTCGGTGAGTGAGGAAGTTGTCGTGCGCATTGCGAAATTTCGAGTGCAGGGTGTAAACAATTGACCTATCTGTCAGTCGGCTCTCAGCTCTCCGAATCCCGGTCTCTGTATTGCAAGGGGAATGAGTCATCGGCCCTGTATAAGCAATAACACTAGAAAACTAGATATCTTGTATCCAGGTACCTATTGCATACGTCTCTACCAATATCTGCATCCGTCAACTCTCTCTCTGTGTGTCTCTCCTTCGTCTGCAAATAAAGAATTTCAATCCCGGATTATGTAATTCTCCTTTTGACGTGAATACTTTTTTCGGTCCTACAGAAGCTGACTGGAAACTTCCGTCTTCAGCCCTTTTCATTTTACCCTGAAGAAAAACTCGATAAAGCACTCTAATAATGGCTGCTAAAACAAATGGGAATCCGGTGAAAAAGGTTCCTATCCACCTTCAGGTAGGTCGATTTTTAATATATAAAACGAAAAAAAAATTAAGAGTTTCAAGGGATATTAAAAAGTAAGTTGGAAATTGGGTTATTTTTACATATTGAAATTATAAATGCATTCTTACTTAATTGGTCCTTGAGGCAATTGGAAATAAGGAGTTATCTTTTGAAAGCGAAGGTAACACTTTTCATTTAATTTACAGAGTTCTCAGAATAGACTTATTATCAAGGGAGGTAAGATAATCAACGAGGATGGTATGCAAGACGGTGATGTGTTTATCGAAGATGGCCAGATTAAGTAAGATGCAAAAATCATTTGTACTGTAACCTTGTCAATGGCCTCATTTTGTGTACGCGCTAACTTGTGTAATTTCTTTAGGGAGATCGGGAGAAATCTAATCATTCCAGGTGGCACCCGGACAATTGATGCCAGAGGAAAATACTTGTTGCCAGGTATAATGTTTGACTATTTTATAAATTCAAAAGTGTATTGAGGGCATTGTTATGCTGTTGATGTTAATGTTTCATTATAACTGTGCTTAATATTAGGTGGTATTGACACCCATACTCATCTCCAGATGCCTTTTATGGGTACCAAAAGTATTGACGACTTTTATACCGGTACCAAAGCTGCCATAGCCGGAGGAACGACCATGATAAGTAAGCATGAACCTACCTAACTGTTTAGGTGGATAGTGTAAGAGATTATTAATCTGGTTACCTTTTTTTGTGTGGACTAGTGGACTTTGTAATCCCGGAAAAAGGAGAGTCTCCATTAGAGGCTTATGAAAAATGGCGTGGATGGGCAGAAGATCAAGTCTGCTGTGATTACACGTTTCATGTGGCTATAACATGGTGGTCGGAGAAGGTATGCTTTTTAATATGAAGATATTGTTAGCATAAATATTTTGTTTTACAATTTTCAACTGGCGTTAATGAGGTCATCAATGTTTCTGTGTTCTAATAGGTTAAATCGGATATGGAAGTCTTAGTGCGTGATCACGGAATTAACTCATTCAAAGTCTTCATGGCCTATAAGGATTCCTTCATGTTAAAAGATAGCGAGTTAATCGAAGTATTTAAACACTGTCGGAAACTTGGAGCTCTTGCTCTAGTACATGCTGAAAACGGCGATATCATTGCCGAGGTGAGTAAGAGATTTTAAATTTAAGCCTCGACATGATTTTAAGAACTGCTCCGCATGTTTTCGTATTTTATCTGTTTTTGTTGATAACTAACATTTAATTTGAATGTTTCTGTTCAGAATGTTCCAAAAGTTTTGGGGGCTGGTGTAGGTGGACCAGAGGGACATGAGATGTCTCGTCCTGAAGAGGTAGAGGCTGAAGCCACACACCGGGCTTGTATGTTGGCAAATCAGGTGATATGTCCTTTATATGTTGTTCATGTCATGAGCAAAAGTGCTGCCAATGTCATCGCTGAACAACGAGCTCAAGGAGTTGTCGTTTATGGAGAGGCTATTGCTGCGGCATTGGGCACTGATGGTACCAACTACTGGAATAAATGTTGGCGCCACGCTGCAGCTCACATTATGAGCCCACCACTGCGTCCCGATCCGACCACTCCCGGATATCTCATGGATCTTTTANATTGGGCACTGATGGTACCAACTACTGGAATAAATGTTGGCGCCACGCTGCAGCTCACATTATGAGCCCACCACTGCGTCCCGATCCGACCACTCCCGGATATCTCATGGATCTTTTAGCTCGGTACGGTATTTCTACATAAAAATCACCAGTTATTGAATATCCATCTAATAATATGTTGCATCATTTACATGTTTCAGAGGTGACTTGCAATTGACTGGTACCGATAATTGCACGTTTACTCACGAGCAGAAGAAGATGGGCGCTGGTGATTTTTCTAAGATTCCAAATGGAGTTAACGGGCTGGAAGACCGCATGTCAGTCATCTGGGAGAAGGGAGTTCAAGAAGGCAAGATGGACCCTTGTCGTTTTGTTTCTATCACCAGCACTACAGCGGCAAAGATATTCAATATTTATCCTAAGAAAGTACGTCGTTTTATCTTTAATCCATTTCTATAGTAAACCTTTACAGGTCTGGCGTATGATTTAAACATTGTCTTACTACCCTAGGGAGTTATTGCAGCCGGGTCAGATGCGGATATTGTTATCTGGGATCCTAGAAAGACTAGGACCATTTCAGCCAAGACTCATCATCACGCCACTGACAATAATATATTTGAGGTGAGATGGAATATATTTTTGGCTTTTGATTTCCTGCATTTCTGTTTTTGCCGTACACCTGACGTAATTTGTACCAATTTCAACCACATTGTTTCTTTTAAATTGTTGTATTGAAAAATTAACGTTTATATTTATAGGGCATGACATGCCATGGTGTCGCGGAGTATGTAATCTGCAATGGACGTGTCTGTGTTGATGAGGGTCAGGTGAAAGTTCTTCAGGGCTACGGTCACTATATTCCTAAAGAACCACTTGCTCCCTTCGTTTACTCCGCACTCGACGTTGTTGACACGGTAATACATAATTGACACTATCAATTTCATTTTCCATAAGTCTATCATTGCAACTAATATGTTGCTTTTTATTCTTCCATTGTCTTGAAGCATGAAAAAGAGATAACTTTCCATCTAAAGTGTGAGGACAGTGAGGAGACTTTAAACTTCGCATACAGATGTTATTTTACTGAATTAGATATTTAGCTTTCCTTATTATGTACTTTTAAAGCATCTTTGTTTTTTAGAAACGTGTTTCTGGGATCTTTCCCGTACAAAGAACCGGATACGATGGAGAAATGGTCAGTATGGCTAACAAGACTCCCGGAAGCGAAGAAAAGAGTAACGCTGTTGAAACTAATAACCATAATTTTGCGCCAAAAAGTCTGGATACTGGAATCTCTGCGCTGCAGCTCGACGATCATGAATTTGCAAAGACTCCTCTTGGAGTGAAAAATCAGCAAGAATCGACGTTCTCAGTGGCAGGAGAATTGACTCGTAAGTATTGAATATTTAAAACGACAAAAGATTGAAAGTAATAATTAAGGTAAACGTTGCATTGCTAATGTTAAAAATGGTATCGACAATACTATCACGTGAGTTTTCCTCGGAAATAGAATAATTTCAGGTGTGAGTGACCCCTTTGACACCTTGCGTTTTGATTGTATTGATGTAAAACGGAATCGTACCGCTTTATTTTGTTTGTTTAAAACTTTTGTTTGTGCATTGACATTATTTGTGATTACTACGAATTAATAGAAGCCGTAGCAGCTGAAGAAGTTCTTACATCTTTGCCGAGACTTCCTTCGCAATCTCCAGCAACACCTGACAGTCGTGCTTCCATCAAAGTGAAGGCCCCTCCCGGTGGATTTTCCTCCGGGTTGTGGTAATCTCACTCCCCGATTAACC
>JABASI010003125.1:0-17380 GCA_019776505.1 Tomocerus nigrus | reverse complement strand
GCAGAGTACCCGGATACTCTGCAGCACCTGCAGGTGCTGTAGAGTATCCTAGATATTCCAGCCAGGTGGACAGACAAGCTCTATTATTTTTTTGAGGGAGGAATGGCCAAGGGAATGGAATGGGAAGAATTTCGGAACCTTATACTGATGGAATTCTTGGAACCTTCAGATTGATTGTTACGTACTTTTAGTTCCTAATATTTCTCTGGTTGAGCGATGTATGCATGTTATCTATAGGTGTCATTTCACATCACTTTCACTAAAACTGAAATTTAGATTAAATCTTAAACTAAAATATTGAACTAGCCCGAAATTGGGCTTATTCATCTAGTGAACATTTACAAGACTAATAAATCATTCATTTCATTGGATACATTTCACATCCACCCACACATAGTAAGGTATTTATTATTTATTTTCAGCTTTATTATTGCCATTTTTTACATAGGTATTTATTACTGCATTTTATCATTTTAAAACGCCAATAACTATTGGAATAAGTATTAGCCAGTGCTATATTTCTTCTGATAGATTTGAATGCGTGGATTGTGGAATATACGAAATAATTTATTTCAATTAAAATAATATTAGGGGCGATCAGCAAGCTATTTACGATTAATTTTGAAGGCAAATGGCTAATACTGCAGTACCTAGAAATTAGGATATTAATAAAGACAAAATCATTTTAGTATTTTCCGGTTCGAATTGTAATAGAAACTTACGCCTTACCCTATACCAGACCAGACATCGACGCCGGCGCGGCGGCGCCGGCGCGCCGCCGACGCCGAGCCAAAATCGCACGCCGCCGCCGCCGAGGAAAATCGGACGGCGCGCCGCCGAAGGTAGGGACGGCACGCCGCCGTAGGCAGCGTCGGCGCGCAGCCAAAAAAGATAAAACTTTTGAAAAATATGGGAATATCTGCAAAATTGATCATGAAATTCATAAATATTTAAAAGCCAGCATGTACCTACTGATCTAGTTTGTCACATCATTTGAAGCTTATAATATATTATTATATCTCAACCTTTGCCTATTAATTGTTCCCAGTTTTTAATTACCCTTATATCATTTGAAATTTTGAAATACCATGATAGGCGGATGCTTGAGTACAATTTGTGTGAAATGTTAGTTAATAATAATAGTTAGGAAAAAATTACTCAAATTACATCACAACATTTATGAGGATGAAAAGCACGAGACAACCTAATTTTGAGCGAATTCATGTTCCAAATATATCCGTTTCGTTTCCGGAGGGTGCGTTTGGCGGGTAGTAGAAGGGGTAAAATTCACGCTGCCAAATTTTTTTTAGCATATTTCCATATAAAATCGAGAATTTTTGGGTCCACGCCGCGCCGACCCAATTTCCTCGGCGTGGACCGGCGCGCCGCCGCCGCCGAGGTGTTTTGGGCTCCACGCCGCCGCCGGTCAGATTTAGTCGGCGTCGATGTCTGTGCTGAAGGACATTAAGTCGAGCTTAATAGCACCTTTGAATTAGAAATATAGTTTTAATTCATATCACTTTACTACGTACACGCATAATGTTTTACTCACACCATTAAAATGTAAACCAGAGGCCAGTATTAAAATTTACCACCAAATAAGCTATTCTGTTTGTAACTAAAATTTTCCTTTGTGCACGTTACAGTAACTATATTGTTTAAGGGAGATGCTCAAGCAACCTAATTGAGATAAAGGAATCTAAAGACTTTCACTTCCGCTATTAAAAAAATAATCACATGCTTAGAATGCCCGTTCATCCCGTACGGGCACACAGGCAGTTCATAAAAAACAATTTTGACTGTTTGTTGACAGAAAGCAAAGTGAAAATCAATGTCATTAATGTTAGCTAACTTACCGTTATGAGTTGAAGAGTATCTAAACGCCAAACCGTGTTACCCAGCCCCAATGTTTCCAAGTTGATCAATTATTCTTCAGTTGATACGTTATTGCGCAATTATTTTGGAATTAAGAAACGACAGGGTAACTCATTTTGTTTTATTTTTAGTTCTGATATAAAATGTATTTAAAAATGTGAACAGTGAGATAGTAAGCCGTCATAAATAATTAATTTAATTGTTATGGAATCCTGCCTATGCCGCTTTTAAGAATTTGTGTGCATCTCGAAAATTTCTACAGGAATGACAACGACACTTGACAATTGGAGTTGTTGCAATTGCAATGGGTATAGATACTATAACACCGAATAACACGTGACGTTTTCACGCTGTTCTTCTTACGTGTGCTGCATGAATTGAAACATTTCTGCAGAAAATGCAAGATAACTCAAGAAGAAATGAACTCTGAAATTTCATTTTTTAACCACATATTTTTACAGGTACCCCGGGGGTACTTGTCTCCAACATTTACAAAAATCTACTTACTGCCTTCACAATAAATTCCTGAACTTTTCAAACAAAATTTTTTTACATTATTTTCCAGAAACGTATTCTGTGCCCCTCTGAGGTAACATTTCCAAAATATTGGAGCCTTCTCCCCCTCCTGGATAGTCAATCTTTCTTTTGAGACTTACTTTGTCTAATTTGATTGAGATTTAGGTGAGTTATCCATGATCAGCCTGTATAGGAAAATACATGTAAATGGATGAGCTACCTCCTGTCCGTAGGACAGAGTTGTGATGATTCTGAGAGGAATACACACCCTACACACTAGCAGTATAGCAAGTAGTATACATTTCTCGCAACTCTCCCTGAAAGTACTTAAGATTGTGAATAAATAGTAATAAATTCCAATCGTCTGTCAAATGTTTGTGTGAGATGGGTTTAGTCTGGGAGATGGCCTCCAATGCTATAGAAATGGATATCTAATTTTAGTTTAGCTTTTCCACCCATTTTCCATCTCTTTGCTACTAAATTCGTGTATGCAATAGTAAGGATGTGGTGCCTCCTTCAATTTCCCGAAGAAAAATGGGAGAGAAGATAGGCACGTGTTAGACATCATGTAGTATTTATATCTCACTCAGAATAAAATGCTAAACTACTAGACTGAGTCTTTGGTTTGATTTTTGTTGGTTGGTTGTAGTTTGCACGCAACATACAAGCCTAACCCAACTTATCTATGTAGAGAAGAAACTGGTAAACTAAACTGCACTCTGCTATTCCCCTCAGTAATGGACACATAGAAACGATGATTCAATAAAGAATTAGAAAGTTTGAAACTTTCTTGCCTATGAATACTGATGCTGTTTTTATCTTGCGGGGAATCTTATCTAGCACTCGTGAATGTATTTTGACTGCGTTTCCGATTACCAACAATAACCATATTTCATTTCTGTAGGGAATAGATGTAGTTGGCTGGTAATGTGATCCGAAACAATTCTAATAGGGATGTCTATTCACAAGACAATTTGATGAAACGATGTTGACGCAGAACGTCACTATATTTCTATCTACAACGATCACACAAAGAGCACAAAAGTCCCTGCCAGAATTATACTACAATCGTGCTCTATCCTCAACAGATACAAATAAGTAGTTGCCTGAGAACAATTACTGCTGTAATACGATGGAGGAATAATGTAGCAAGAGATTATTTGTACCTCGAGGAGAAATTACCATGCAACACTATCAGCACAGCTATAACTATAAAATCATTTATATGGAGGAAAGGAGTAGTTAATTAGGAAGGGGACTCTTCCACAGAAAGCTCATTTAAAGATGCATGTTCATACATTTAGTAGTTATATCTTGCTATTAGATTATGATTGCGTCTACAAAAGTTTAAGGATAACTTTTGCGACGTAATGGAGTTCAAAACAACAAATAGTAGATCTAAATAGAGTTGATAATGAGAAGGAAGGGAGAAGATCTCACTTCCCTAACCAACCGGCAGCTCAGACTCAAAAGTGTAAAGTAATCCCATCGATCCAGTCATTGGAATGAACCCAAGTTTTTTTGTTATTATTTTCATAATTGGATTCTGCGGACGAGAAACAATTAAAACTTTACACCACTCAGGGAGTCAACTTACGGAGCCTCGCTTTTTTGATGACTAACAAAGGTGAACTGCTACTCAAAAATAGTCTCACTTATTCTAAAGTATATCTCAAAAAAATAAAGAGTTGGGATTACTTTTACCCTTGAAATACACAGACAAGATTTAAAAAGGAAGGTTGAAAGAGGCCGGTTGATGGTGAGATCTTTGTATACATTCATTCGNGGTGAGATCTTTGTATACATTCATTCGCCACCACATGTAATGACAGAGAAGGAAGGTGAATACAATAATATTTATAGTGGTAAGTGTATAGTCAAAAGTCTATTGCTAAACTACAAGATGACAATGGAAACCTTCATCAACTTTAGCTGCAAAACCATGGTTAGCTCTGTGATAAATTTGAAATTGAAAGAAATCGTCGCTACAAATCGTACGCATCACATTCTACTTACTATTCGTAACAAGAATTTAAATCGATGAAAAATGGCAATGTCTATTCAATAAAGATTTTAATACTGTAAATAACCTTCAAAATTACCAAACAAGATATTTATAATGCCCAGAATATGTTAAGCGATTAGACAAAGATGCAATAGGCGGAGGAATTCGTTTAAGATTTTCTGTGTTTAAGGTGTTTAAGATTTTCTGTGTTTAAGGTGTTTAAGATTTTCTGGAAAATTTGGGAGTTTTACAGACTACCTGTAATTTCTTCATTTTCGACACCGTGAACTTATTCAGAAAATCTATCTGTGTGGTATATAAATGTGAGGGAAATGAAAAAAGCCTCCCTTGTAAGAATGTTGTAGCCAGTTTCGAAGATATTACGAGCATGAGGAGGAGAGTGGAAGCCACAGAATGCTTAGCCGTGGATATTTGCAGTTTGTTTGGCGTATAAGAAGTGTACCTTTGGATCTATGTTCTGTATTGTAGTAAATACGAGTAAGTAAGTAAGTCTAGTAGGTAGGACAGGCTGCCCGGGTAGGGTAGGACATAATACGGACGGAGATACTTGAGTCTCCTGAACCCAACTCCACGCTGCCAGTTTTTATGCGATAGTTTGACTAAATTTTCGCTACTTCTCACATGGGATTTCCTTTCCATATCTCGGTTTTTCCTTTTCATCTAATATTTATCAGCGGAGATATAGCAAACTGCTAAGTTTTTCATAGCTAGGATGGAATTTTAAATAAATTGTGGGAGAAAATCTAATGACTGTAGGGAAATAGACCCTAACCAAATTCCACGTTCCTCTTCATCTCGTCCTACACTCAAATCTTTTGCAAAATTCATCCACACTCTATGAACTAAAACATGAGCATCTTCAACATTCTCTACTTTCTCATGCTCCTCTCTGGCTCCCTTAGCTCAGCTTTCCTCTCACACTCTAACCTTCGTTATTACCTCCAGTCATACTTTCACCATCCAACATTACGTAGGTACATTACCCCACACAATTCCCGATCTTCAGTTACCTTCTCAACTCTCGTGCTCTTCTACCCAGCGCCTTATATGCTCGTAGAACCCAATTGGGCTCCTCTTGTCCTCGCCACTACACTTATTCTCTCTCGGATATAATATTATTACGCTCTGTACATATTTAGAGAGCATTTGTCTGTGCCCGAGCTTTTATATGCTTTCCCCAGATATACAGACATTCACACAGAGATAGAGAGAAAGAGAGTACACTTACCATTATTATTGGTACATACATTTACACTGCCATAGACACTTTTCCACTCACTTACTTACTTCCACCATAATGCTATTCGGCTTTAATATTATAAAATACCCAATCCACTCGACTCCAACAAACTAAGTACGTCGCTACATAAATACATACATAGCTAAACATACTTAGCTACTAAAGTGGAAACAAGTGGAATGGCAGTGGCAGGCAGGGAGGCGAGCGAGGCTGGAAGAGAAGGCAACTAGGAAGGAATTACCAAAACGACACAATAGTCCTTTCGTTCTGGCCACATTCATATCTAATAACTACTTTCCTCTTCCTCTCATCACACTCTCTTTTAGTTATGGCAGGGAAGGAGCCCACAGAAGACCACCTCCAACGAATCCCATTCCAACCTGAATACTTCTATCAATTTTCATTCTCTTACTTAACACTCACCAGTCCCAACTCATTTAGACCAATGCCACTCATCATGATTCTCCTATCTTATCTTCATCATCATTAAAAAGGATGTTGCGCCGCCAGCCAACCCTCTCCCGCTCGCCTATGCACAATTACGATTACTATTATTACGTAATGCACTCCATCCTTTCCCTCACTCAATCTCAACTTGAGACTCTCTCACTCACTCAACTACCCGCTCTCTCGCTCTCCTCATTCTATCTCACCCACGCCCACAATACATACAATAGTGTACTCATTCTACCCGCTCTATCTATCTACCAAACAGACTATCATCAACACATTTATTCATGTTTTCTATCTGTAGGTCGCTAACAACTTTAATACTATCCATGTATCATTTCTCCAAATGCCTACTGACAACTCAAAGAGTACATAATCGACCGACACCCATGCACATAAAATCCACCACACTGTAATAAGCAGGCGTCTATTAAATGCACATACAAGTACTTTAACTGCTACGAATTGTCAAATAATGAAGAAACATCTCTGATGGGGAATTAAAGTTAAAATTACCCAAACCCTATTCTACTAAAATTAGTGCTAGTAAAAGGCACTATTTACTGTAAAGTAAAACTATGAACGAGGAAAGCCAAACGTTTTTCTAGTTTTGGTACATCTTTTTTTGTTTTCGAACTCTACAAATAAACTCACTCCTTTATTGGGCATGTAAATTACGCCTACCCATATGCAATTCCAACCCATTGAAAGGCAATCAATAAATATAAATGGCAAAATCATTGCACTACCTACTCTTTAGACATTTGGTAGTTCAATCAACCATTATATTTAAGCATCCATCCCCAAACAGAAGTTTTGCAGTTATGTATTTTATTTTCTATTTAGACGCGAATCTACACCGTAATTCAATTTAAATTCGAAGAAGATTCGGGGGGAAAGACGCCGAAACGCTTCATAGTTGACCTCACTTAAAATTACACTTGAAAACTATTGGTGAAAATGGGTGGAGTGGGCTACGGAAATTTTGCAATTCGAATTATTTTGTATTTTAATGATTAATAGCCAGACATTATGACACATCCCGTCCTACCTAGTCTTTTAGTAACATCAATTGCTATAAAGTTTGATTATGCATGGTTTGTTTCTTTATATTCCAGTAGAACTGAATTCACTGAATTGCAAAATATGAATACTGAAAAACTGCTTTAGCCATTCAGAGTTCGAAATAATAGTACATAGGAACATGTGTTATTTTAAACCAAATCAATATTGACGTGAACTTTTGTATAGTAGAAGTAGTAGTATTAGAGGTTTTATTGATATGGCATATGGCCATTGGTCTTTACAACTTCATAATATTGTTTTCTTTTTACAGGGTAATTATTTCTTTAGGTTGAGTTTTGATGAAGAGAGTTTCATGGAACTCTCACTTCGTGGTGCAATTCGAATGCCTTTATTTGCAATTGGAATATATTTTATAATGTTGAGATACTTAGATCTACATAGGTACCTATACCCAGGTACTTCATAATAAGGACATAATATAAACGTAATACGAAACAAATCATCATCATTGGTGTTACAAAAGTCATTGTTATTCTTGGATAGTTTTTGACTTTGTTCCAACTTGTTTTCCCCTCTTAAAATGGTAGCTGATCATTCATTTTTATTTGAAAACAAATACTGCTGAGAAAGGTAAGTTAAAGTCAAGTCAAAACATAATGTTCTTGTATTGAGAGTTATTAGTTTGATACCCGTTTCAGAACTTCTGTGGGTATATAATTTGCACTATAAATTATTCTTAATAGTCTACTATGGCAAGTTATTATGTACTCATATTTTCTATTAGATTAAAATATGGAAAACTGTTTCTATTGCTAAAATATCCTTACGCTGAAACTTATTAATTTGCTTATAGAATATGACAATTTATAAAAACTATTTATTAGCAGGAGATATGTAAAAATTAATCAGTCAAATAAAACAATCATAATAATGGAGTTGAATATCCTCTACACTATTTAGTAATATTTCTACGGCTATTATGTGTACATATTTAACCAGTCATTGAAATAATTTAAAAAGTCCCTAATGATTGTTGAATAAGTCAATTTTGATGATGTCGCTTGAAGTTATTGTGTTTATTTATGGATATGAGACTAAAAAGTTTAAATATTTTGTCATAATCATTGAGCATTAATTATAAAAATTACTTAATTAGTACAGTTAGAGGGTATATTCGTCCTTAAATGTTCGGCTGATGGCTTCCAATGCCTTATTAGTAGATCGAAATCTAGCAGAAATACCCTCATACCACCCTGAGTAACAAAGAATCCAAGTAGATTGGATTATAAAATGAATGTTTCAACTTGGTATCCATAAATAAACACAATAACTTGTACATGTACCAAATCAACAATTTTACAAATAGGGACTTTTTAAATTATTCTAAGCGACATTATCAAAATTGCGTTTTCAATCATTATTAGGGGATTTTTAAATTATTTTAGGGACAACTTAATAGGCATCCTTTTGCAGCAGAGTAATAAATAGTTGCTTTTGCCTTAAATAACTTTAAATCAGCTAAAACTGTACACAAATGCCGGATACCCATACATACCACACAATCAGGTAATCGCAATAAAACATGTATACCTACATCAAATCCTGTATATTTATATTCCAGGGACCCAAAGCAAACTGAATAGCTATAATAAAATGCATATTTTTCCTGCCTGTTTTTAGCCTGTTTTGCATTTGATAATTGTCATGGGCTGGAAGGTTTGGTACATAATGTTCTTGCATGACAAAAATATGCACTTTGAAAGGACTTTACAAAAATTTAAACGCACAACTAATAATAAATGTATTGATGATCTGGCTTTAGCTTGTACGTCGCAGGATGGTATATTGACACATGAATGAGCCACGAACTCCCTGCATATGCCTGCGTAATTGCTATAAAACAGTTCAATGAATGAGAAAAGAAAGCGACAACCACGACATCCTCAGTCAAAAATCTAAAATTTTGGCATGTAATGCTTTCTTCTATTTAACAGCTACACAACGTCACTCCTCTATCCTTTGGTCTTTAGATAGAAACCTTTTATGCAAGTTTTCGGGGGTACTGAGTACGGGGTACCTAATTTTGTGCGTACTTGAATATATACATTGTATTCTCAACTATTTTTGATAAGTATTCCAATGAGTCCACTCTTTATAATATGCATAATACAGATAATAATATGTAAGGATTTTAATGGTTATCAGTTACGGGTTCGGATTTTAAAGGCTCCTGTAAGCAGAACTGAAACTTATATATCCATTTTCATTTTATCATTGATTAATATTTAATACGGTACCTTCAGTTTGATTGTAATAAACCGTTTTCGAAAGTGTATAATTATTTACAATCATCTCCATACGTATTAGGCAGGGCATGTTTTAGAACTTGGAGGCCCTATACAGATAGGCAAACAAGCTTTGAAACCGAAACGAAAGTTACCATTATTATTTTTTGCGAAACGCTGAATTATCCCGAAAAATTATAGACCGGTCCATGCAGAAACTTTTAAACTGTATAATTTTGTATCATGGAACTTAGCTGCATATTAATTATGTTTCATTCGACGTTTTTGGTTTAAGTATCTCCTACGATTTATAAAAAAGTTTAAAACAGCCAAATAAGTAGTTAGAAAATTTCAACTAGGTAGGTATATTGCGTTGCAAATTGCCTTCAGTACAAGTATTTTTTGACGATTAAGCAGGAAATTATGCAGGAGAAATCATACACAAATACATGAGTACGTGGTTTAAGAATCGATTGTATGAAAAGGATAAAACCGAAAAAATATATATTTTATAAAGAAATAAAACGTTTCTTCATAACTACATTCTCTTTTTGTAAACTCTTTTAATTCTCATAGGTCATTCATCATATTACAATTGGCTTCTAAGTTTTAGCATTAATTATAATTAAGGCTACCCCTGCTCATTACACAGCTACAACAGTAAGGACACTGTGGGGTTATTACAATTCAAATGAATTATCAAAATATTAAAATATCAACTAGGTAACCACTGCAATGCGGGGCAGTAAATTTATTCGACAACAGTATACCAACAGTTGCATCCTTGGACATTTCAGCTTCTACCTTGGTAATTAGTTTTGAGTAAATCATTTTAAGAGGAACCAAGACTTAAACCGATACCTGCCTAACCTACCCAGTTGTAATTGTAAAGCTGTCTTGCCCTATGCTTTTATTTTTCATGGCAAAATGCATAATTTGGACAATTTAAAAAATTCAATCATTGACTACTATTTACTAGTACCGAATGGGTACCTGATGGACTGTAAGTCTCAATTAATATAAAGGACTCCATCGATAGGTCATTACATCATACTTGCTTATAAACTATGCAAATAGCTAACAGACGTGCTAGTTAAGATAATTACGTTCACACTTTTACTCACGCTCTATGTTTAATGTTCTATGTATATTTTTCGCCTTAGTGCTAATAAATACAATTTTGCTACAAATCGTCAAATCTAAAACATTATCTCAAATGTTATTGCTATGTTCATAATACGGAAGATTGTTGTTTCGATAAGTTTATTGTAGTTGTGCGGATCATAATGTTTGCAACAGGCAATTGAGATTTGCAGAGATTCAATGTCAATACTAGGTCATACCTTTCCGTATCACAATGTCATGTTTTGGAAGAATGGCAAGATTAAGTGTGTGAGGCCAACTTTGTTTTAAGGATACCACATAATACTTTTATCAGCGACAATTGTCTCAGCATTTTCAATCCAGAAATTTAGTTTTTATATAGTGGTATATTCATGCGGGAACTCTCATTTTCAACCGCAATCGATAAAATAATGTGCAACCATGACACGGACGATAGTTGCACTGATAGCATTTAAAAACCTGCCCCGAGTAGCACTTATTACTTTTGATTTCTTTATAATGCATGTAATTCCTTCATGTCAATCCTTCATGTCATTCCTTCATGTCAATGCGGAATAGATTAGCTCAATGTTTTCATTTGGTACACATAGCCAATGCTAGCAAGTCTGGAACATTACTTAACGAAGCCAATAAGTTATCACTGACAGCATGGATAAATTACACAGTTATTTACAGTTAAAGTTATTGACTCAAGTCACTAAAAATGCAAAAGTCTGTACTTTGAAAAGTATTGAAAAATTAATTTAAAAAATTATAGTATGTAGCCAAATAGCACAATGCAACCATTTCTATAATATTAAAGGCCTAAATAGGAACATTGCTGTAAATTATAGATAAGGTAATATATAGCTACTATTTACCTCTGAAAAAATTTATAAGGTACTGAATTAACGGCATACATTACGCAAAAACGTGGACGTACGTGTAAATAATATTACGTGAACATTAAACAAGATTCTAGTAGCAAACCCTTAAAGACGCCAGTTTTTGGACTATACGAACTAAACATTATCCGAAAATATCGCAAAAGTGGAATTAAGAATAATTAAGATAGCTTTATCGCAAATTTCTGAACACATCTATTGTATGTACCCTAAATTACATTTATATTACAGTAGCTATAGTCTGCCTATGAAATGCAGCCATTAAAAATGGGACCAATTACTGAATCTTACAATGGATGTTAGTTAGTACACCTCTTATTGTAATGACGGTTGAATTTCAAATTAGAATTTGAGCCAACGACTTCGATTTGAAATATTATAAAGGCAAATTAGTTAGGATGCCAATATACGTTAGTGTTATTGTTGCTTATTGTTTCCTCGTGCATTTCGCACAAGTTATGGACAGATAAATAGTACCTCTGCCACTCATCGTTGGTTAAATCGCAGTCTAGTATGTATTACATTTTTCTTATTATCAATTAACCTCAGTGTACAATTTAATACATTTAGTTTACAATTTAAATGCTAGTGGCGCTAATAAATAATTACAATTTGCTTGTACAGATATTCTAGCGGTGTAAACTATGTACACACATATCATATCTATTACTATTACTACTAGCTTATTTGTACCCAGTCTATGTGTCACGGTAAGTAGAGAGGATCTTACCCCAAAGAATAATAAATAATGATATTACCTATGCATATTACATTTCAAATTGACTAGAAATAGTAGTAAAAAGTGGCAGCAGAGCAAAAGCTACTTTTCGTGAAGAATATATTGTGAAATGTCCTCAATCATTTTAAGGGGCCTCACAGGAAAGACTTTACGATCTAAAATCTTATTCAGTCGGTCGTACAAATGTTTGACTTCTGCATAGAAAGGATAGAAATTTGTCTGCATCCACTCTTGAACAGACCAATTTGGATAGACTTCCCGTAGGCTTCTCGTCAATATCGGCTCCAGACGTTCCAGTTCGGATTTCAAGTTACTGATTTCTAGATGAATTGACTCGACATGAGATGGACTGGAAAATTCCGTCCTTAGGTTATACGAATTAGCCCAACCAAGGAAAGTTGACTCTTTCTTCGTCTTTTGCAGCGACAGCTAAAAATAGCAAAATTAAAGCATAAACATTTGTATTATGATTTTTTAAAGAATTTTAAAGAACTTATCAATTAAAACTAAAAACAGGAATATTTTGGAAGGGAATTAAGACATAAATTCGCCAATTATGCTTACCTGATACATATAAAGCTGTTTAACAGCTCTGTGGACAGTAGAGCCAGGAAACTGACAATAATTGAGCCTAATGTCGCAGTCTAGGTAGGCTGAGACATTAGAAAAAATGGTATCCATTCTGACGTGTTTTGATGTATTGAGGTAAGTCATGCATGACGCAAGTGAAGGAATGGCAACTGGTAATAATTCACACACAATCGAGAAATGATCATAACGCTGCCAGCCAGTGAGCATTATCCCCTGAAATGGAATGTGTGACACTTCTCTCATGACATTCACCCAAGAGTAGTGGTTAAGCAAATAGTGTGTTTCATTAACAATCACTGAGTCTGGTTTATCAGCACCCTTAAATGCACTCCCTATCCAAAGTGAATCAAAAATTCGGTGGTACTTGCTCCAAAGTCCCGGGCCCAATCGTTTTTCAACATCTGCAAAAATTATGAAAATATTCAAGTCATAATCAAAACTGTAGCAATTAAAAAAATGGTTCCATCAATATTGAAATAAATAATAATTACCCTCGTGATAGTTCCAAACGACAATGTCGACGAGAAGCCCCAACCCAGATTTTACAATTGTCTCTTCGTCCAAATTTCGGAATTCATCATCCCACATGATTGGTCGCACGTCGTAAGTATCTTTTACGTACTGGGCAACTCTTTTCACATGTTGTAAAAACAGTTGCACCGTATAAATTTTCTGTTTATTCATTCGGTCGACACATAAAGGACATTGTCCAATATAATATACTTCATCAGATCCAATGTGAAGGTATTCAATGCCAGGATGGAGACTCATTACTTGATCAATCATTTCTTTCAATAGTTCCATTGTGTAATTGTTTGACGGACATATAACTTGGGGATAATTCGGCCTTTCCCGTAAACCCATAAAATTTTCTAGTTTTAGAATGAATTCCAAGTGTCCAAATGTTTGTACTAACGGTATGACCTATAAAACAGACCATCATTAATTAGGTACAAATTTTTAATGAAGTTTTACAATGTAATTTGTCATTGATAACTTACTTGAAGATTATTGGCTTTTGCCAATTTTATAATGGAACGAATCTCGGTTTTATTATAGGCTGCTTTATTGGCAATGGCTTTTAGTTTCCCGTGGTAAGGGAACATGTCTTCATATTCCATTAAAATTCCAGTGACTCCCAATTTTCGAAGGAAAGGGAAAAACTCCTTAAAATAGCTGAGCAGCGGAGGCATTCCTTTCAAGTCGATGTGAACTATTTTATATTTGAGATTCTTTCTTGGGTCTCGGATATCTTTGTTGACACTAGCAGCCGGTTTTGAGTGACTTAAAATATTGCCGAAAACCATTTGAGATAGAGACACCTGTGAAGATATGGAATCTTCATCCTCTGTGGGGAAAGCCCTCATTTTTGGCTGATTTGCAAACGAATTCAGGTAATACAAAATAAATAAGCAGCCCACAATCAGAAAACAAACGCCTCTCAAAATCCAGCCTCTTTTTAATTTCGAAAACATTTTGAAATATCTTGCTTTACGATTTCCAAATATACAAGAACCCTTGGAACAAGATTTAATAATGTTCTGTTCTGTTAGTAATCTGTAAGTCACATTTTTTCCACCCAAACTGTCAAAATTATTTGGTAGCTATTCTTCAAACAAAATGTCCATATAACAATAATAATTATTTGTTTTTAGTTGCTAATATAATAACAAATATCAACAGTTTATACGTCTTGAAAAATTTCAATTTTGGATATTTTCACAGAAACAATAACATTTTCCAGCCATTTGAGTCAGACAAGAAAAGAGGAAATGCATAAGGGTATTACTGTATTACTGGAGTTTTCATCAGAACTAGCCATAGCCCGGGAATCTAAAGACAGTAAGAAGTAAGAACTCGCTCAATACATACTAGCTTTGTGTATTGTGTTATGTGCGATGTGTAAAATATCAGTCTTCTACTACAATAATAGTATAGGTAACTCACTTCCTAACTTCCTCCCTACTACTACTAGGCTACTGTGTTAAGTATTATAAATAGTCTAACTCTAAACTTACCCTAAATTAGTAGGATTTTTTCCATTGTCAAATGCTTTCGAAATCTTAAACACAAAATCGTCAATATTTTCAGCAATTACAAAAAATGTTTAGTTTACTATGAAATAATTCGCACTAAAAAATTCAATTTCATATTGGTGACAAGTTTTCCCCTCAATATATCATCCGAAAATTGCTTTAAGCCTTATAGATAACCAATAAAATTGCTGTATGCTGTATATTGCTTTGCTACTATTTAATAGCACATAACATAAATCAGTAGGTGCTTAGAAAGGTAAGATTCATATGGGAATTTCACATAAGATTAGTTTGAAAGGGCAATAAACTATTGACATAATTCATTGTTTGAGACACAACGAAAAGGCATTCGTATTCGTCGCGTACATGTATGTAGTAGAGAATTATTTAACTAATCCATTTCTCATGAAAAATTACTTCTACAGAAACGTACAGATGGAACAGTGCTATCCTAAATCGTAAATATACATTAAGTTAAATGCAAATGACAGAAATAAATGTGCTCCAAAAGACCATGCTAAATATAAAAATTTCCCGTATCTATAAAAATGCAAATACTATATCCTGCTGATTTAGTTCGACACCTTGATCTTTCTTTACAGTGAGCATAGTATTAGCACCAGTCATCTATTTCATTGAATTTATTCACCTCTTTTCCCTGCCTGCCATTGGGCTAGACCATGTAGCGCACCATCACCACATCATTAGCATTTTTATATAAGGGTACATTACGACATAACGAAATGTGGTTATTAGCGTCTTTAAATTACTTTTAAATTAATTGTATCCTTCACCTGTAACCTTTTAGTATAATATATAAACGATTAGCCTTTGCTCCAGTTTCATGCACCAACCTTTGGAGTACCATAAAAATTAAATCACAGAAATAATGGAAAGGAAATAAGTATATGGTACAGTACAGTATGCACAGATACAAATCATTCTCACTTTAATGTCTGCATTTTTATTATCTAAAACATTAACGCAGCTATAATAATAGCATTTCAGTTGTGTAATCCCAAATACTGTGCTTACCAATTGCCAAGTTTGTAAGCCGATTATTACTATGACCCAAAAACTATTGTTTATGTAACAAACGCTCAGTAATCTATTACTGCCAATACTAAAAAAAGTTTTTTTTTACGAGATTGGCTTTCAGGCACGCTGTTCAAATAACAAAAACGGTTGGCTGAGAGTGAACTAATTTCTTTAATCTGATGCTTTTACAAGACATTTCAAGGTAGGTCGTTTCCTTATTCACCTAGAAGTAGATGCCATTGCTATAATGACAGAATTACTAGTTCTTTATAAAAATTATACACTCTTGTTACATTATAGCAAAGCACTCACTGAGTAATCATGAAAGGAATGATTCAGGAACGGCAACACTCAAAAAGTGACACTCAAAACCTTGGTGTCTCAAAAAATCCTACGGAACAAAAACAGCATTGAAATAGTGTAAGTGAAAAATCAACTAAAGCTAGGGCGCGGTACCGGGTATTAAGTTCGACCAGGAGGTACATGAGTCCAAAATCCACTTTTTAGCAGCAAAATATTTTGAGTGTACAAAGAAAATTTCCGACTAAAATTCAAAGATTTTCTTATGAATACATTTGTGAAATAGACTGACTGACAGGCTCCACCCTGTGGTTAAAATGGCACTTTAGTAAATCAGTAAAACCAAATTCATATCCCCGATATTTTGAAAAAAATACAAAGATTGTTGAGCGTTATTTCAAATGGTCCAATACCTGTTGGATAAAATTAAGAGTGTTTTGAAAATCATTAATTTTTTATTCACACGGGCTTGCTAGATGTGGTCTTTTATGGCTACTTACAAACGGGAGATCGGCCTCTCATTTGAAACTAGTTCCTGGTACTGAGAAGCCTGGCTAAAAGACTGGAGAATTATTTTTTATAAGAGCTTATTTTCGGATATCAAAAAAATTTCAGAAATACTTGTCCCCAATACTTTTTCTTGTTAACAATAAAAAGTGCATCCAGAAATATCATGCCTGTAACCTGTCATTTTTAAAACTGTGGTATATGCTATTATGTGCAAAAAAATACATATAACAATTTTTGAAATTGTTTTATAACCCCTCAATCTGTTAATTATAGATACCCCAACCATAACCTATTTATTTCAACGTAATCCTTTCATTTTTAGCGTCTAAGTATCAGGTGTATCATAGTATACAGTATACTCCTAATAAGCGGTGTGGTGTCTAAAGAAAAATAAATTATTTGCTGTCCTGACCTTGATTCTAATCTTGATAAAGCATCATAAGGCCAGTCCTTAGATCTTTACATCACAAATTATCCATGTCTCGAAATATAAGAAGCCCATAGTCACTCATGCTTCTGCTTCATGCATCAACCATGCACTTGGCACTTACACTGTTTACATTCTCTACAGAAAAATATAACCGGACTAGTATTTAGTGTACCAAACCACCAATTCCTATTTTTCATAGTATGCTTTATTACCAGAGATGAGATATTTATTTTTTAAAACGTCAATATATTTATTTAAATATTTACCAAAAATCGGGAAAATATTTACAAAAAAATATTCTCTAAAGCT
>JABASI010003124.1:0-17381 GCA_019776505.1 Tomocerus nigrus | reverse complement strand
CGAGTGATGCGAAATTTTGACGTGCATCTATCTGAGTATGACAAACACGAGGCAATATCCGGAGGGAACCATCCTCCAATTTCCTTTTTTCCTCTTGCCTGGCCTTGCTAAATCCACCTCGCCAGCTAAACCAACCGACAAAAGAAGAAAAACTACTTTTTAGCCATTCATACTACACACAGCAAGCTATTGTATTTATTGTACTGCCTACACACTTCAATCGTATACTCCGAAAAGTCCCTATTTCACTGTCCAACACTATAACAATGTGTCAGTGACTTTAGAATGTTGGCAGAAAATAACGAAACCCTTTTGCAGCTTAAATTGGTAAAATGCTAATTATCTAAAAAAAAAAGGTGAAATACTAGGACACCTAACTGGGCGAACTAATCATTTTCTAAAATTAGTAATTAAAAGAATAACAGATAGCTCCCTGTGCGATTTTCGGCAATACTGAACGAAATTTAATTCAGTTGACATACAACTTTCTCTTTTATGCTAACTCGATGGATACCTTTCACAGAACTTACTTTCCTTTCATCGGCGTTTTCACGGACGTGAATGACATTTTTGTTTGGAGGAACATGTTTAATTTCACATGTAAAGCTATTGTACTCATAGGAAAGTGACAACTAACTTTATTTTGTTATATTATTCCACCATGGTTAAATACAATGGTAATAATACATTTTCACGGTTAAAGGCTCTCAAATTAACATTTTATTTAAAAATCCAAGCTTTCGACACACTTCTGGTATCATCTTCAGGAATAAATTACAATGTAAAGAATTCGTAGAAACATTTGATTTCTAATTGAGAGATTATGTATAAAATGATTTTTAAATAAAATGTTAATTTGAGAGCCTTTAACCGTGAAAATGTATTTTAATCAATCTCAAGGCTGGAAGAATATAAAGTATATGGTAATATAAAAAGTCACTCTGCTTCCCTCTGGCTTAAAATTTTTGGTGGTATAAAACTTTACATACTGCTTCCAATATCTGTTAAATGATGTACATTTAAAACGCTAAAGGGGATAATATTATCATAATTTTTGTGTTTTTGCAACAAATGTGCACACGGTACCCTTACTGGGCGAGCTAGGTGTATTGTTCCGGCTTGCGTTTCATTTTTGTTTTCTTTTGAATATTTAATCGGGAAGTGGGTAATGGGGAAACCATGAGTAAGCTAGAAGCGAGTTGTCACTCTTCATCTTTTTCTGCCTCTCTGACCGTGTTACTGTTGATACGCATTGCTGCACGCTCCAATATGTTCTTGCTTCCTCGTTTCGAAGTGTGTAGATAGAAGAGACAGAGTGCGAGTGTATTTCTCAGTTGAGCATTGTATTCCCTTCTAGCAGAGTCCATATCTATTTATATGAGTATTAAATAAAAGAAAGTTTACTTAGCCCTACCTCGGCGATTCTAGTCAGCATTCCCATGTCTACTTTATTATATTGCATTCTAGTGCGTTGGATGTGTAGGAGGATGAAGGGGAGAGAGAGTGTGGAGAAAAGAGACAGGGAGAGGATAAGAGAGGAGAGAAAAGGATCAGATGGTCCTCAACAATAAGTTTACTGTAAAGTGAAAGGAGGCAGGAGATCAGAGCGGGAAGTGCTAGGTAGTAATGCATAGATATGAAATTGTTGAAGTAAGGAGAGGAACTAGTCAACTCACAACTAAATTCTAGAATTTCTCTGCGTACAACGAGAAGAGACAGGCGACAAGGAAAGCAAAACGGGAAAAGTCATAAATTCGCAGGTTGTCCTCCCAAAATCCAATCGGTTGTGCAAAGCACTGAACAACATATGTCACCAAATAGTCTGTCCTTAGCATTAGACTCAAACAAGATAGACTACTGCTACGAACCATTCCCTGCCCTGCCAGACTCACTTCCCTGAGCTAATGCCCACCCATCTACACATTCAACATTCCGTACTACAAATTCTTGTTTGGTTTCTCTTCTGTACACAATGTAAATGTACTTGCTTTCCCTCCCTCCCTGTCCTCTCTTTAATGCTTTGTTCATAGATCTGTCTCACAGCATCCTTGGTCCCTCATAAGTCATGCTCTGTCACTCTCCCTCTCTCAAAAAATGAATCCGCTCCTGTCAACTTTCATTTGCTATTAATAAGTCCGGCCGTTGTGTTCTTCCCCTTACAGATAGACACAGGGCACACACAAAAATCATACAACTGTATGAAATCTACACGGGTGGCAATATTACATTTAATTTTACCCATTCCACATTTATCACAATTTAAATCATCAATACGCCTACAATAAATTCTTGCCACTTGGAGACACTTATTTACTTGTAGCTATATTTTAGCTCATCGTGTTTTTGCCACATCGTAGTTTAGTCACTTTTATGAACCCGAAAATAACTCCAACTTGCTTTTATAAAATGTAATTTTAATTTACCTTTGCAAAGTTTATTATAATACTACGCATGTATATTGTCTTTATGGAGTCCGCAAAAAACGATCTGTGTGAACTTTCACAAAGAACTTTTTGGGTTTCAGATTTGGTCAAAGCGAAACCAAATAGTGGCGAATTAACCCACTCTTGACATGTAATGCGCCTTAGCAGTATTAATACATACATATTTAATTTTTCACTTGAGATTAATTTAATTTCCTTGCAAGCTACTATAAGTGTTTTGCATGCATGTAATCACCGCATGCGTCAGTTCTTATAAAATAAGATCGTGCCACAAAGCTCTTATATAACATGGAAAACCCCTGGAGAAAAGTAATTAGGTAAGAGTGCGTCAATATGAAAGACACCAAAGATGTTTACGTGACGATACCATTGAAAGCATATCAGGTTATCGTGAAATAAGGAGAACACGTAACTAATCCTTCGTGATAGCATGCTTACGTAATACCCTTATGTAATCTTAAATTGCTAGTGTTGCATAAAGAAAAATGTCTATAGATACATCTTCAATCAATGGTTACATACATAATGTATCTTATTACTTACACGTAGACATAACCAAAGACTTTTGATTTGAGTTAAAGGGACTTCCTTTATGCATTTATGTCAACAGAGATGTTTATATAAGATAGCGAAAATGTGCCAACGAAATATACTCATATTAAACTCGGAGTCATCAAATATAAAGCATTCTCAATAATATAAATAGACATTTACTACTAGTTTTACCGGTTTTGCAAATGCGAAATTTTCTCTCGTTCTGCCAACATGAAAAAAGGCTCTCTGTTTTTGAATGTGAGAAGTGAAATGGTGAAGAAATGTTTATGTTACAAGAAGTTTAAAGTTTAAGTGCCTAAGGCGGAAATTGTTTCGTGCAGTTGTGGGATATTATTGCGGATTTGAATTGTGCATTGTGGTTTTTGCATATTTATATTGGCATAAAGATTTGACCAGTAGATTGGGTAGCATAAGTTACTAGATATGAAATGAAAGTGTGGCGGAACATTATAAAAATCCATTTTCTTTTTTGTGTTCTGTTAGGTCTCTTGGATCCGAAGAAAAGACTACCATTTGATAACCGTCGGCTTGCAGACTTACAGCAGTGATGAACGCTTCCAAGCCATCCATGCACAAAGTCCTGAGGTAAGCCAAACCACAAACCAAGCCACAGAGAGGAGAAAACCGAACTCTAGTCACGTCAACTTTATTCCATATAACCATTAGCTCAACTTTTACCATTTCTTTGGACTAGGAGGGAGAGTACTTTCTTTCAGCACTCCAGTCCTCACACATCACACCACACGCTGAATACACACGGAGAACAGAACATCTTTGTACATTAGCTCTAATACTAATGTGGCTATAAGGATAGGGAGTTAAGCCAAGAGCCAAACCAAACCACGACTCGAATTAAACTTCTTTCCCATCATCCAACTCGTTTTAACTATGCCCCTTCCAACTACCTTCACACACAGACCGAGATGCACCATTGCTCCATTTAGACTGGAATACCCGCTATTTCTTACTTACTTCTTCACTAGTTATATCTATGTAGGCTTTGGAAATAGAAGTGTAAAACTCCAAGGAGCATCCTTCCTTCTATCTTCAAACGAAAACAGAGCTACAGAACAGATAATCTTTGACTCTGTCTGTGCTTGTCTATGCATAGAAAAAATTCATTCTGAAATAAGCTAAGGCCCTATCCGCAATGGGCCTGTGTGTAACTTCACTTGAATGGATATGTATTTCCAGCCTTCATATGCTTTTCCTCAACATCGGGTCTCTGACCTCATCTTACACTATCTTTTCCCTCAGAGACATCGTACCAAGCCGCCTTCTTACACAAAAACTATCTCTCTCTTTCTCTTCCTTCACATTATTTTATTACTCCTCCAGCCTGTGCTCCTCCTTTACTTTCCAATTAATTAACTCGGTAAAAATAAACCCCAACTGTCCGTTACCACACATGTTCATGTATTTAACTTATTACTGCGCATTCAATACTTTACAAAATTAGGGAATACGAAAACAGTACCTACATTTCTAATAACCCTTACTAATTTTGATTGGATAAAATAAATTGTAAGTGGGGTAACTATTTTATTATATTATAATTGAGATGTGGAAGGAGAAATATAAATACATACTCGTAGTAAATGCTTCCCTACTACTGCACTGTAGCTAATAATTTCGTTAGAACCATTGTCTTAGACCTGTGCAACCTTTTCATTGTAGATTTTCATAAGTTGAACGGACGAGGTAAAAATTTCACTGGTAGGTAGTAATAATTGTATATTCACAATTTTTCTACTCATCTCCTTGATCTTTATTCTTTATCTTCGTTAGGTTCATTCTCATTTTTGTTATGGTGGCTTTTCCAGTGCTTTGATATCATTTAAACCGTCTTATCTTTAGAAATGGGCCAAGTTTACAATTGGATTACCGTAGGAAAACTTTTTAATGTTCAGGTTCATTATGGAAAAAAATCAAGATACTGTTTGCGAACGGAGATTACCTCATTGCTGCTCTGCGTAGATGTGGTGTAAGATGTAGAGCTAACCTTTCTATTGTTACGAAGCCCACTAATAATAGACATGTAGCTAAATCGCATTACATATAATCCTCTTTTGCTTAAGTTATGTAAAAACTGTTTTGCTATACAAAACCCAAAGAGTGATGAGAAGATAAAATTGTCTACAAATTTGATATACCGATAAGATTTTCCTCGGAATCCCTAATGAACATTACGCACCAGTTCCGAAAAAAGTTTAACCTAAAGTTTTCTAATTCTTTTATAAAGTGCACTGGTCCGCTTACCGCATATCTGGAATTAGTTCACCAGGTGAACTAATTCAATGCCTCTAATAGTTCACCCCTAGGGGGAATGACATCGAGGGGGTGAACAGACGGGGCACTATTTATTCAATAAGAATTGCTATTTTTTATTTTTTTATTATGAAATTAATATTGACGATACATAATATAGTACATAAGGTAAAGTCAGGTAAAGGGAATTATTTGTGTTTTCGATATGCTATCGATTACTTATCCATACCCATAACTTCATAGGAAGCCACCATAACATCACAGAACATCGTAGAAAAAACAAATTGAGTATACGAAGAGTTTCGTATGCAAATTAAATAATTCACAGACGAGGTACTGTTTTGACTATTCAGAGCATTCTTTCTTTAAATGAAGTATATAATTATCCTTGCCATTATAAACTTGTGTTTTGAATTGGTTTTGCTCTCTCTTCCTCTTCCATTGTCGGATGGAGTTTCTTGACACATCATAACGAGAACATGGTTTATGTATATTGATTTAAATTTGACTGCTTCTAGCTTAAATTATGCTGAATGGGAACTATATGTTAAATGATCTACTAGAAGTAGTCAGAACTAGAACACGTTCTTCGGATGCAGACATCGTTCCTAAACTGAACGTCTAAGTCGAATATCGAGTTAATGTTTACGCTAACGTGGTTTTATCATATCAACTCGAATATAAATAACATGTTAATAGGGGCGAATTATCCCGAGGGCTTTGCTTGAAAAATTAATAGTTCACCCCGGGTGAATTATATTCAAGGGCGAACTATTTCGAGTTATGCGGTATTTCTCGTATGATATATGCGTAGGTTATGAAACGAGTGTATATCTAGGAATATACCTACTCTACTTCGGCCATTTATGACTTTTGATAAAAATCGAATAAAAAAGTTTTATTTACCCGAAGATTGAAAACTAAAGTCATAATATGGAATTACTCATCGCATCACTGGGGTTTAGGTTAGATGAACATTTCAAATACGCAGCTAAAAGTTTGTGACGCAGTTGGTTTTATGTAGTAAGTATGCTGAATAAGAATTAGGTACATTACATTTCTTTTTCAAATAAAATTTTCTATTCATAACTCAAGTAAACTTAATTGATGATTACAGATGATTATTGTCCACTGTTGCTAAACTATAATTAAGTTGATTAGCACAACTTGTCTCTAAACACATTAGTATACATGCAACTAACGGTTAATTCACAAGAAAACCTGCAGTGAAAATTTTGCTTCATTTATACGAACAAATAGCTGAGGATTAAGAAAAGCAATTGCATCAAATTAGTTTATATTGTTCTGCCATTAAGGTGTTGTTTCATTAGAAAGTTAATGGGAGTATTTTTCACGGAAACTAACTCCAGGCTATCTAGAGCAACTTTATTACAATCTTTCTTTTCACAGATAAAAGCATCAATTACTGGAGTTCATTGTAGCCATTACAGCCAGGGAAGTAAATTAACATTTATGTTTCAATCCAACTGTGAAAATTCACAAACGAAAATTACTGTGAAAATGCATTGAAGCAGTTATTAGAGTTTCCAAATGAAATGATAACTGGAATTACTTTCTTTGTAACTTTTTGTAAATTGTAATTCTAGGAAATCAATTAGACTACAGTTGTATCGTGATTATGTGTGCAAGAAGTATTATACATAGTAGCGAGTGGTTGTATTTGTCTTCATTTTCTTTAATCTTTAAGTCAGAGGTAATTAAGTGTAATCTATGAAGTAGCGTCTCTCTGATGCCTTGTATTCTAGATTGGCTTGAAAGGAACTAGTAATCAAAAGGAGTTTAGAGGATTTAATCTGAAAGGATTTAAGTTGTCTCTTTGGAGTAGTTAGTATGTCTTAGTATGAGAATTTCTAATTACTTAATACATTGACGAATGTAAAGCATTGCGAGAAGTGCACATAGAATTGTATTTATTTGCACTTAGGGATTTGACCTAGGATAACAAAACAAGTAAAGTAGTCTATTGTCACAGAGAGAGTTGAGTTAGGCTTTAGAAATAGGAAATCAGGGACATGAGGAGAAAACAATGGTGAAAGTGGAGCATAAGAGTATCAAAGTCAAAGAATAATAGGAAAGATAATTCCATTTTGAATAGAATAATATGATGACTAGAGAGTTATTATTGTGTTGCTCGGAAGCTGAAGATCAACTTCCTAAGAGCCAAAACTCATAAAATCCTTTCTCTTTACTAAATAAATCCTAAAAGAAATTGGTAAAAATATTATGAAGATGTCATTTGTTTGCTAAGACGCTCCATTACCTCAGAAAATATTATGTATGTCCGGGGCAATAATTAAGATGGACTTCCTGAAGATGTTGTTTAATGTCGCTTGTTGGGAAATGTGAAAAGGAAGGCGGGCGGGATGGTTGGGAATGGAATAGGTCTAATATTTAGTATTTGCGGGGAAGGATAGCTAGTTAGATGTATTGTGTGTGCATTGAGTAAGATGAAATAAGCCACATCATGCCAAGAAGAGGAGGCAGGAGGACTGTCTCGTAATGGAAGTTAAGGAAAGGAAGAGCCGTTGGAGGGAATGAGAGCATTCATTTGTAATAATCCCCAGCCACACCATTATCTATTATAGGACTTATTGTTAGTACATGTCTTTGGCTTAGACTTTCTCTTCCTTCCTTCCATTCTATCTAACTCGGGTTATTATACAAGTTGTTAGTGTTCCTATGAGAGTGCTCCTTCTTGGCCTCCTATCACACTCCCTCTACCTAATACGTAATAATGGCCCAAAGTAAGTATTACAGGATTAGCAATGTAGAGGAGGAAAGAGAGAATGGCTAGGCCAGGCTAGATCATGCCAGCACATGTAAAACTCCCTATATGGCATTTATATATAAGGAATTAATAGGTACACAGAGCTAGGTGATTATGTAGCAGTGGCACTACTGCTTAAGCATAGATGAATATTATATAAACATCTATCCACTAACAAGCAAAGTCATTTTAAAAGTATGTGGACCAGACAGGGTGGAAAAGTGACAAGGAGAATTCGCTCTCGCATCTTTCCGTCCTCGCTTCAAAAAATGACTCACTTAACATTTTAACACCCACATACATAGTTAGCCCTACATTACACTTACACAGCTTTCATCTCCTCTCTCTCCTCTTCACATGCACAATGTAAATCCGAGTGGCTGGCCTCTGTCTGCCTCTACTAACTAGGTCTTCTATACATAATTTAGATTTATAGTGCCTCATCAAACTCACTCCTCTAAAGTAAACAGGAATACTTTAATTTTTATGACAGACATGCACAGATATCTTGTTAAACAACCAAATGCAAAATTCGATTTTTACTGTGCAGTTACATCCTCCCCCCTACTATTACCGGAGTTATACAAAATTAATATCTCCGGCTCCTTTTGTACATTATGAATTCAAATCACTGCAGCAGCTGTCGTTTTTATTTGTTTCATATTATGAAACGGAATTTTATTTGTTTATTTAACATTCTAATTTTTTAAGAGATAAATTCATGAGACCTGGTAAAAGTAGTAGGTAGAAAAATTAATTGTTCTATTACAATTTCTTTAGTTCGCTGTTTTAAATGCATACATTATTACAATATTGGGCAAAATACTGTGTATCCTCTGTGTACACACGTGCAAAAAACGATTGTCAACAAACCTCTTTCGATCTCTCAATTACAAATTCGCTCGTTGAAAAAGCCTAATCATGAAAGTTAGATGCCCAGAGATTTCATAATATGCTTCGATGTAATCGTACACCCAATTAAATACCTAGGTACCTACAGTAATTATATTTAGATCCCTGGGTGCATTAAAAAAGTTTCTACCTTATTCTTTCTTCATGTAACATGAGTATAGTGAAAAATACTTTAAGGGATTGTCACTATTTAAATGTTTTTTACGCCTGAAAACTACCTTAAAGTATTTTTACTCTGTTTTCTCCACGTGAAACGGCCCCATCAGTTACACGTGAGTTAAAGTTGAGCTAACGGAAAGTTTCGAGATTTCCTTAGATGAAGAAGTCATGAAAAAATTTCTTATGTAGCTTTAGGTGTGAAAAGAAATTTCATTTACTAGGAAAGTCCTGTTAGCGACTATTCACATTATTTACTTCGGAATAACAATTTTACTAAATACGTGGGTGTACTGTGTTCCTGTCATGTCAGTTGCCAATTCTTCAGAAGGAAATTAAAAGAATTTTTAACAAACAATTGTACAGTGCTAAGAAAATGCACAAACATAATTTTCCTTTGGGAAATGGACATGACAATATACCTAATCCTTCATGAATTGGATCAAGGTTGTTAAAAATCCTTTTTTTATTAAGTTGCTCCATGCTATTATCTACTTATGGCAGAATATTCTGTGACTACAACTAAATCTCCAAGTGTGGATAGGAGAGCAGAGATATGATATGTGGAAGCTATCTCACTCTCGTGTTTACAAAGCAAATGAGAAAATTTTGAAGAAGAGAAAAAGTTGTTAAGGAGCAGATGAGGAAAGGGTGAGTGTCAAAGCTGTGTGCACAGAGGAAACTGCATCTTTCGCCTTCGAGAACGTCCGTACTACTTTGTAGACTTCAAGTTGGCCTAGCCAAGAACGAAAGTATCTGCAGACGTATATTAGATTCATTCATGAGCTGCAACTTGCAATTTCCCCACAACTTTTGTTCTTGTAACTGTTTCGCTGGCAGTCATGCTAGCACGAATTAAATAAGCAAACTCCTCTCCTTCCTTTTTATGCATTTATGAACACGAATACATGTATACTTAAAAGATCCTTACTGTGTTACTACTAAACTAGATTCCTCTGGACGGATCTCTCCACAGTACTTTCCAGTTAGAATCCCTTTGTAAAGATACATACGTAAAACTCGATAAAATGGATTTTCCCTTTCTCCTTGAGTGCAAAGGAAGGGAAAGGTTGACCTTTCTTTCCGTTACACTAACTTCGGTTTATAGTCTAAAGGAGTTCATGCATATTTAGCTCATGATATTTACATTCTCTTTGAATTGTCGAACCACATGTCGTTTCAAGCACGGACTACCAAATAAAAAATATCAACAATATTTTCCATCCCTTATTTCTATCATTCACAATTTCTAGCCACAATATTTAAATATATTCCGATGAGTAAAAATTGTGACCCACTTAAAATCATTCATACATTCTTTTTTGCAGATTAAGATCTTCTAGTTGTTTTCGGACTAAATTAGTGGTGTATAATTAATTAGAAAAAGTATTTGAAACATTTCTGCAGATAATTGGTGAAAGTGTTATGGTGCATAATATTACGGGTAGAAAAGCTTATCCTTATCAGTGGGAGATGGTGAAAGCTGTGTAAGAAACTTTATAAAAGAAAGGATTATTTCTCTATTGTCTTTGTGAATGTGGGTGGGAGTGTGGAGATGGAGAATGGAGAAAGTTGGCATATATTTATATACTGCGGTATTGAAACTGCTAAAGTGTCTACGAAAAATGGAGGCTGCTAAAGTAAAGCAGCAGCGGCTAGTACTAGAGTGAAGAAGAGTGACTTTATTACCTTGTCTGTCCATAGTCAAGTAGATCTTGATTCTTTAGAGTAAAGTTACTCGGTAGGTAGCTATAGCTATGCGTGAATACCTCTATACAGTTTGTTCTTGCTCCTCCTAGTACAAAGATATAGATATACATTTGGCTATGATAATAATATAGGTAGCTAAAAAGTGTAAGTCCTCTGTCTTTTCCCTGTGCACATTGTGAGTGTGGAGTCCGGTTTAGTTGTGTTGAGGTTGGCGTCTCTTGAGTTGCAGTTTAGCTTGTAGTTTAGTGCCTGTGGAAGTTGGGTAGAGATTTGCGATACTCATCTGGGAAAATAAGTGCCACTGCATTGCAAATCCATGGACAGTGCCACAAAGTTTATTGGGCCATTTGTGACGGACGTTTAGTTCTTGGTGGAGGCTTTACGGCTTCTTCGAATCACCACAGCATGGCATATCAGCGACTTAAACTCCACCGTTTCAGAGCGGACAGGGACAGACATAACAGACTTCCCTTGTCTTGTCCTCTGTCCATATTCCGTCTCCGAGACATTCAACAAAGTCACTTTGTATATGTATGTACATTCCAAATGCTACGGCTACCTAAATAATTTGTTCACCACCCGTTTAGACAAAGCCAGCCAAAACTCTTTAGTGTCTTCATTGTCCTTGCTATATACTGGAATATTTTACAGGATGTATATCTAATGTAAGTAAGATGTAAGTAATACTTATACGTATATTCCTCGATTATTTAGTATTCATTGAGGGATATATAAATAGAAAGGCTAATAGGAGCTTTAAACTCACGTTAACAAGTTGTATGTTAACCACACAGGAGAGTTAACCACAGTCTGCTACTGTTTTCGACATCACTTCCCTTCCAGACTCTAATAATCCTGACATCACATCATATAAGTAATATGTGTTTAAAGAGTGGGCTGGAATTTCTAATATTTTATATGTCTAAGTGGAGATTCTCTACTATATGAAGACTGTTCTTCTAACAATGGGTCACGCTTGTCAACGCAACTTACGGCAGAATTGTTTGTTTTCCCTTTTCTGTGGTGCAGTCAACCCAGTGACTCTCCCTCTGTCAGGGTTGACCTAGTGTGCTACTGTGTTGGTAATAAGTACTGCTGTGTGCTATTACAGTGCTAGGTACTCTTCTGTTGTGGTCTGCTACTGATGCGGTTGATAAGAGCGGAGCCCGGACCAGCTTCACTTCCCTCTTTTTGCTCATTGTCAGCACTGTGAGTAGTAGAGCAAGGAATCTCGCTCTGTTTTCGTTGTGGTGTTTTTGCTCCTGGGCGTAAACTTACTTAAACTTCCATCCTTTGACTTGACATCATGAATTTTCCTCATTTTCATATAAAATTTCCCTTCGGTTTCTCTTTCATCTTGGATTTTATAGGCTTTGACCTACTTTGCCCTTGTTACCCTATATAGTCCTTGCTTGTTACCCTTACATTATTTGGTGACAACCAGGAGGCAGACACACTGTACTGTGTACTTTATTTCCTCATTCCTGCATTTATCTACTGGATATACATGTCCTTCTTTGTCTATGCTATTTCTTCTCATCTTCATTACCTTGTCTTAATAATAATACCCGATTACTTGGTTATAGTAATAAATAATAGCACCCGTTTGGCTTCGTTAGCCTCACTGCTCAAACCAATTCTCTGACAGACACGATCATAAAATATCAAGTAGATAGAGACGTTAATTAACATCATGTAAATTAGATTGAACTACAAAACTTAACTGAATTACTCAGTGAATGTAGGTTGAAGGTTGTACGCTCATTATTGACTATTAATGCAGGCTGTGATGTGTAAAACAAACTGTTATAATTCTAATGACTAACTTTATAATCGTTAAAACTTGGAAAATTTTAAATACACAAAAAACGCATTTATTTTTGATTCAATTAACGTCAAATAATATTCAAGGTCCCTACCTTTTTGTTTGATGTTTTAGCTGTACATCCAAGTAAAATAATTATCAAACTATTGTAGGAATATCATCACAGAAATGATATTCCAGGTATCTAAATGTCATTATGTAGGTTTTAGCGTGGCTTCAACGTGGTTTCAACCAAGGTTGGCAAAACTTGTTTCAGGTATGTATGTGTATGCTTTATTAGCACAAGCTCATTAGTTACACGTGTTTATTGCAATTAATTAAAGTTGGAATCAAAGAACACTTTCGGTGTGTGTTGGTAATGTCTTGTCATAACTGTATGTAACCTTGTACCTCTGTGCCTTGCCACGTGCAACAATCAAATTATCCTTTATGTAATGCCATGCTAATTAGTTGATGTTTGAGACAGCCATAATATATATGTACCAATCTAGGTATATATCAAAATATAAGCAAGGACAATTAATGAGGATTGAAATTGAGACATTCTATCTGCAGTTGTAAAAGCAGAATTGTGTTTCATATTGGTTAAGAATTGTGCAAATGTCACTTGTAAGTCAATCCGACGTATGTTTGACAAAACCAGCTATAGTTTCTGTAGGTATTTGTTTTTGTAGGAGGTGACGGTGTTAATGTAATGGAATGATAGAGACATATAGGTGGAGAATATAGTATTTTAGTATTTTAGCTTGTCTATTCATGCATGGAAATTATAGGCGTTACATATTGTTGTAGTAAAAGCTTATCTAAAAGTTGAGCCAGCGTATAATGATAGAAAGAGAGTAATATGTAAGCGTATAGACCGATAGGTATACACAGATGTAATAGAATCCGAACATCATTTAGTTTTCAGTAAGGAAACTGGATACGGTTCTCATCTCAAGTTTTCCCTTGCAGTAGACAAAATGAGATGGTTAGTAACTTTAGTTGAATTCAGTGAGTTTGACTGGTTTTCTCATATTTGCACACATCCGTAGTCACAGTTAGAATTCAATTGGGTCAAGTCACATTTAGCCCTGAGCTAACTAACAAGTAATAGTAAGTGTCCTCTGTAAGAGTCGTAATAGCGTAGCAAACGACGATAAGTGAATCCTTAGGATGATAGTGTCTATCTCTACTTGCGTAATTATAGGGAAAAGGGACATTTGAAAGGAAAAAGAGCTGAATGCTCCTACCTTTTATATCTACGTACGTATATCAGTGTCATTGGGAATGTATGATTTTGTGGAGTTGTCTGTCGGTGAGAGTGTGATGCTATGCTATGGACAATTTCAGACAGAATAACTAGGAGTAGTTATTTTAGTGTGGAAGGTTTGGTGGAGAAGTGCTAAAGCTTTAAGTGAAGTTTAGTGAAATAAAATTGAAACTGGTCTGTGATGTGGAATTGTTTTATGTATTATATCTTTTCGAATAGTACACTATAAAACATAGAAATGTATAGGAATAGGGAGGAGAAGGATATATGAGCACTCCACTCTTCTCTTTCACTTCACAACCAACTTTTCTCCCGAATTCGGAATAATATCTCAATTTGCTACACAGTTCTACTTAATATAGAAATCCACGGAGTAGCACATACATTCTCGCATCCTTTAAATAAGCCTGTGGTGTTTGGGTGTGGGTAAATGTAGTTTTTGCTCTGGTCATGCTTAGTAGGGACACTACTTACTACATAGGCTAAAGTATACACGTATAGACAACTAACGCCTACTCCTCCACTTAAATAAAGTAAGGCAACTACGGAACGGACTGTCTTCCATTTGTCTTTCAATATCTACGGCTACAAAAAGATCGTAAACCAAAACTAAAAGGCGGTCATTCAGTTGGGGAAGGAAACTACTATTAAGGCTCGCCTACACTAAATGCAGAAACATGCTATATAGTCGTCCTTACTCGTCTATAGCTCTTTCCTATTCGTGCCTCTGATACACAAAAGACTCTCCTTTCTCTCCTTACTTGCCTGTGTGTAGTGATAGCACACCAATAGCCAGTGTAGGTACATACAATTCTTCAGCGTCCTTCCTTTTCCAACAATCACAAGTCACTCGCATCCAGTTCCTTTTCAAAGAACTCTTCAAATATCACTTGACCTCCATGACCCATTTTCTACAAAGAAACTGCCTCTCTAAATCTTACCGTATGTTACATACCGGCCTCCATTATACTACACTACCTGATCCATTAACAATACCTACTAACAACTATCAGAATTGATTTTCACTTTTTAATTAAATGAATCGTCCATCTCGATAACGAGAGATCTATTTTTGGGGCAAAACTCTAGCCATAATCACAAATGCCGTAGAAAAAGTACATGTAAGATTAATTTTCCATTTCCTTAAAAATAATACCGCATATTTTTTTGTACCATTTATATTTGCAGGTCCTTGGTTGCCATCCTTTTTTTAACAAGATTATTAGTATTCCATCGGTTTCATTAATTTTTTTCACTTTTATGAAATTAAACGCAAGCGAGAGAGCACATAGGTAATTTATGTTTTTCAGCTTTTCTAATGCGTAATAAAAGCATTTCTATGGCGTCTGAAACATAAACACAGTTAGATGGTCTTAGGTATATTGAAAATATAAAGTAGTAAAGTAGGTATCTGAATAAATAAGTAGGCGTAAATGAAAGTGGAGGAGAGCATAGGGTCTAATTGGGAAAGCTGGAGCCAAGAGTCAGAGTCAGGATCTAGTGTGGAGAGTCAAGGCTGAGGAAACCACAGCGGCAAACAACCCTTTCACCCCATTATGAATATTTATTTGGCCTAGTCAGCATACTTATGCCAACATCCACTTATCTCACTTCACATCGCCCTTTCTCCACATCTCTTCTTCGTATGTCCTATATGAAGCCATACAACTTCTAGAAGAGCATTTGAAGATATACCTACCTAAATGTTAGGCTCTTTACCTAATTCCTTTATCTGCTAGCTCCGACTTTCACAGAGGTTTTGTAGCCAAGAATTCCAAGAGCCTCACTTACTAGCTTTAATAAGGGAAGCAATAATCGTGTATATCTGTAATAAACCTGAAATACTGTAACAGCGAAATACAATAGCATTGCATAACTATATAGGATTATATTATTTATAATATTGAACTTTTAAACATATCAATCTTACTCTTAATACTTTCTGCGTTTTATATTATGGGATACTGTGTTACAATGGGATGAGACATGAGAGTGTGCATCATAAGAATGCCGTTGAATTCTGACTCGCAACAACCTGGAACTGGATAAGACTGAATTATAACTCTTTTTAATTTCGACTGCATTGGAATTGTATAAGTCTGAATAGGATTCCTGTATCAATGCATTTTATAGTAAAATGATGATTCAAACTTAGTTATGAAGTTTTGAAATTGGATATAAATATACAGTGGTTTTCTATTGTGTTTGAAAATGGAGAGCTAAAATTGTGCGCAGTTGACAATGACAATTTATATTGTTTTTCCTTTGGTTATTACGAAGTGGAGGTAGGGACTGTATAAAATAGGTAGGGATGTTCAAAAAGATAGGACGCCGAGGTTGACTCCAGTTGGCTTTGTTCTCCTGGCACACATTGTCAGAAACACAAGTGAACCAGTTCCATTTCTCTGTGTTCGTATTATTAGTTCTGGTGGAAGTGAGAGTGTATGAATGTGTGTAGTACATTCACTTAATAATAAGCGTCCAAAAAGCGACTCGTTTTGTGTATACGAGTAGGAATAATATACGTCTGAGAAGATATAGTCTTTAATGTTGTTAGAGTGCAAGTTTCTTTTTGAGTGTGCCTGGTTGGCTGGTGAGGTGGTTTGGTGTTGGAAGACATTTAAGTAAAAGCTTTGGCTTTGCACACCAGGAGTGCCGTATTCTCTGATAAAGATAAAATAAAGATATGTGGGCGACACACTCTCCCCCTTTTCGGTTTTCCAGGATAAGGAGATACGGTTTTGTCTTTGACACAGTGAAATAACTTGAAAGAGTGAGAGGAGGAGTGTGTGTGCAGGGAAAGTATCATTCTCCTATTAACTATCACAGCCTATAGCACGTTGTTCGGGTATCTCTGAATTATATATGTCTTTACAGTGCCCTTTTAAGTAAGAGCGAGAGATTTTGGGAAAATATTGTGACGTCCATGTATATTCATATCTGCATACTGTGCATGTCTGTAGAAAATCATGCATGCATATGTAAGAGAGCATGGCCATTGCCTCCAGCTAGAAATCTTCTTTGTGTCAACGACGTGCTTCGCCTTTTGAAATAAAAGACACACATTGAGTTATATCTGTCCGCCTTTTCTCCTCACCCGTCCCCGCTCCTCTCTTCTTTTTTCCAACCAGATTTGAATTGAATGTGGTCCAATGAGCTTTCTCCCGCTCCTAACGACATTCCAGTCGAATTTATCCCACTTCTTATACTAGTAACATACATTCCATCTCTCTATACTTAATATGATGAACCTAAAGTGCTACGCAATGATTTCTATATGCCACTGTGGATACCTACTCAAAAGCTTTCGAAAATTTTGACCAAGACTTTTGCAGACGTTGAAATGCTTTATTGTAGGAATGACTATTGTAAGAAGAATGTGCTAGGTACCTATATATAGATGTAACTGTGTATCACGAACATTATAGTATCAGCTAGGCATAACTTCGTTGGAATAATTTTAGACTGTCG
>JABASI010003123.1:0-17385 GCA_019776505.1 Tomocerus nigrus | reverse complement strand
TTTTCTCAGAATCAAATCTGATTTTCCTACTTCGCAGGTTTCATCCATTGCAGTTTTCAAATTCAAAGTGCGGGAAACGTAAGATTCTTGAAAGCTTATCGGAGTACTCAAAGAAGCAAGGATTTAATCCAATTTGATTTGGATTTAAAAGTCTATAAAATCGGATTCGATTCTCGACATTGATTACCCTTAATACCTTATAGCTCAGATTTCCCCAATTTACACCTAATAACTTCCTGTCGCCCTTATTCAATACACTGTACACATTCTATAGTTACAATTATGTTATGTTACATATTACCTACTTCCAAAATATTATTACATTGGGTTACTTGTTAACGTCATGAAGTTATAGGAAGGAGTAAGCTTTTAGCTATGAGCTTGACTTTTAACTTTTGTTATTGATTAAACAAACAGGTAGGTGGCATGGCAGGATATGATAAATAAAAGCAATCGAGAATAGTGCAATGATGAATGCAGAAGACAAGATATTATCCTTTTTGTTGTATTCCATGAAATAGCAGGAAGTTTGGGAATAAATATCTCTGTGAATCTGTTCCGAGTCGAGTAGCTATAGAAAAAGTAGAAATCAGTATATTATTGTCGAAGTCTGTCTGCATGTAATAAAAGGTACTTGATGCAAAATTGGAACAGTTTGTGCGAGTAGAGCAGTAGAGCTTGATAATCTTCAATCCATAATATTTCATTATATTCCTAACAAATACTATTTTATAGCTTCATGTAAATATAATGTCACTCTACTATCCTTTCTGCATATGAAGTACATTACATCGATAGAAATAAGATAATAATAATTATTATCTTCACAAATCGATTAGCCCATGATTCACGAGCCGTGATGGAGGATGACATTTTATGATGAATGGTTGATATGACAGAACCAATGGAATTACCCCTTTCCCCCGATAAGGAAAGTTACATATGATTTTGTTTTAAATGACACCTAATAATTAACAATATCCCGGGGAAGTTAAACCGATAAATAAGAGATTCAATGATAGAGATATTTACAAGAAAGGAAAATATATTTATGGATACTTTTTTGCCCCTTACCAACCATGGCACAATATGAACATTTTTTAAATAAAATTTTCCCCCAAAAAATCAATAGCGCCAAGGGGTTTGAAGCTACAAAGTCGCTGTTGGTCTTCCTGAAGAGCTAAAAAGTTCAGAAACTTTTCAACTTTCCAGGAAAACTAATTAAGACTTTGTAGCTCCAAAATTCTAGGCGCTGAAAAAACTTTTTTTACCAAAAATTGAGAGTAATTGTAATACTTAGTCAGGCAGGAGTCTGGAGGGGCCTTGAGGAAGGGATAGCACGGACTTAAAGTGGCAATTTGGTTCTAATCCACGAATATAAGTTAGTGACATCGTGCAAGTATATGTCCTTTTTGCTCATGTAGAAGGTTTTAAACATTTCATGCATGTCGACACCGCCGGTTCCAAAGTTAGTCTCTTTATTTTTTTGGAAGACGAATTCTCTGATGGCCGTCACCATCAAGAGGTCGTTGAGGGCGGCGCGCTTCTGGAACTTGGAGTATCTGGAGTAATAAAAACGGAGGTAGGCCGCATCCACCGTCGGTGGCACCAAAGAGTTGCACAGATTAAGAAACTCCTTACTAAATTGGCTGGTCATGTATGGAAAGTACTTTGCAGCAATATCGAGCATGCCCAGGATCATGTTCGTGACCACGAAAATTGTATCCGACGCCGGCTCCCCATCTGGAGCATTGCTAAAGTTCAAAATAATGCCATTAAATGATTTAATTAAATTAAGAACTCCCAAATGTAAAAAAAATCACTGTGTTATAATTCATTAAGGCTGCCTCAGTGCATTAAAGCAAGGGTTAAAATTATTTAAAAAAAATTCCCGACATGTAGTAAATACACTTGAGGGAAAGCTCTAAATAGATTCCGAATATTATCACATCCAAAACTATCCCACTTGGTTTGGGGGCGCCCGCCACTAGTAGTTCTTACTATTCCCTACCACAAATCCCTAAGACAGCCTTAAAAAATTAAGAAATTAAATGATAATATGTAAATAAACACGCACGCACGGTGCAATGGGGAACATTTGCATTGAGACGTAAATTTGGGAGACGACGACAAGGCGAAAAGCCAAGAAGATCTTTTCTTTGAAGGGCATCAACTGAGATTCCCCCTTTCTAAAAGACCCAAAAAATACAATTTGGAAAATAGTTGAATTTAGAATGATCATTGTCCAAGGCTCGTAGACTCTTGTTACCATAGAAAAGTGCATGGGTGAGAAAGTAAGCCCGTCCGGGAGATTGCAGACCAGGAGATTGCAAAATCTTCATTTCTGTCGCCCGTGGAAAAAAATGAAATTTTAATTTCCATAATGTCCCGGACGGGCTTACCTTCTCCTACTTCTCACAAGAGCCCACGAGTCTTGATCAGCATCATTGTGTATTGTCTCTCTGTTCGTTTCCTTACGACTTCAACTTTTCCATGTTCAAGATGATACTGTGATCTTGCTTCAAGTGGACATACTCCAGATCAAAGAGACTGAGCAAATTGGCGACCATATCTTTTTGACAGTCGACCCTCATTATCTTTGCAAACACCTGGATGACTTTTTTGGTCGTCGGAGCCTGTTTCAAGTCTTTCAAAGAGGATTCTTTTTTCTCACAAGCCCCGATCCCGAAATAAGCAAATCCGTTGTAATTATCCATGTCACGAGTTTGACTCGCGCTCGTTCCCCATTTCACATGGTCGTAAACACCGCTTTCAGATGATATAAACTCATCCACCGCCCCCTGAGTCTCCACTCTTTGTACAAGTAAATGTAAAATCACAAAAATGAATTTAGACAACGGGGACAGATTCCTTCTTCGATTTTTCATCACTTACAACAATTTTCTTCTTTTAAAGATATCTCTGCGAGTTCAGACTGAAAGAGTGCCGGAATCAACTTTTAAAAATTAAGAAATATACCCGAAGATTATAATAAATTAAATATTCAACTGGTGCAACTGCCTTTCTTCAAATTCTTCCAAAAAATTTACATTCTGAGTATATTTGCCCGAGTAATTCCCAAAGTTTCTTCTAAATAAAACGGATTTAGTATTATAGTATAAGATTTGTTTCTAGTATTTACCTAGGTATCTTTAACTCATTCTCTAATTCTCTTTTATATACCTTGGTTTGGTCCCATATTATTATGACCCATTTTCTTCAATCAGAAAATGTAAATCTCTTTTAGAAAATCTATTTTGCACACTGTATTCGTTATAATTTATAGTTACACCTTACACGCAGTACAGTGTTGTGGTGTATGAATCTCCATATATATTTATTAGAGTGATAGCGCAAAGTAAAGTTATATTAAAAATCATGACATAAAAACTTTTCGACCGCTACGCTCTGGAAAGCTATTTTGCACCTGCAAAACTACAATCAATAAAACTATTGAGGAACGGTAGTGGTTGTAAAAGAAACAATTGACTAGCATTTTTTACATATTATAATGTGCAAATGTGTAAAAAATATTTAAATCCTATTTTTATGTCATTTCTTTTTGTAGAAATCTGCGCTATCGCTCTATTATATTTATGACAAACACATTGCATTGCAATTACTACAACCCAGGCTGATATGATATAACTTACATTCATAGCCATTTACAATAAAATTACATTTTAGATGTCAATAGGGAAGTAGTAAAACTACAATTATTGAACTTTTTGAAAGATAATGATATACTGAAACAGACTTGTGATTGGCAACTGTGGCTTCATGGCTTCAATATTGCAGCTAATAGCTATAAAGACATTTTATATGATATTTACTTATAGTTATAATTAGGTTATTATTGCTTTTAAGGTAGGTATACAATTTTACGAGCCATTACATGACACAGTTTATTTTCCTAACTAAACACTAGGGTAGCATAGTTTTTGTTTGTGTTCGTGTTCTATGTACGAATTCACACAATTCAAATTCACTATAAACTCCGCATGTATTTAATTGTAATAAATTGTAATAATAAAAAATAGCCACAAAATGCAAATATCGGAATTCGGAATATTATGTTTAAAAAAATAACATTAAGTAGGTAATCTCATTATTACGCGAAACATTATACAAATTTTTCAATACCATCGTCAACCCTAATTAATTATTCCACTGTCGAAAGTAATAGTTTAGGTCAAACAAAACTAGTGTCGTCGTGTATCCTACATGCTTTTTAAATAATACATTTCCATTTGTATTAGATATTCTAAGCCGAAGTCATTCTTAAGTACATTGCAATGGCTACATTACATTATGAGTATGACCTAATGTAGAAGGCTCTGGTGCCTGGTGGCGTATATGTAAATGAGATCCTGTAACCTTAGAGCAATACTAACAGCAATAAATAAAATGACCTGTTGATTACTATTTTCCTTTACTTTAAAGGTTACTTTAAAAAGTAAGGAAGATTCACTTCCCATGCAATCTTATGTATTAAAATTGAATGGACTTGCAGGATCTTGTTAGAAGGGTCATCCTTAAAAAATCTGTCCGTCTGTCCCTGTGTAGATGGCTTAGATTTCAATCACCCATAGACATCCACTAAACTGTGACTTTACAAGATTGCGCTGTCAAAAGCGCGCAAACCAGCAAAAGAGCATTGGGGCTAAGCCTATCCTTCCCAGCCAAAACAGCAACTATTTTTCGTCTTATGCCTCATAAAAATTCAAACTTTTGATTAATAAGTGCCGAAATTTGCAAACACTCTAGGGCCATTTATACCTCAAAAATTTCCAACTGTTCAGCAAAATAAAACTTTTCTCTAAATCCCTTTGGAGTTTGTACATTCCTTACGCATGTGCTTTTGCTGCTTCAAAATCGTGAGACTCATGCACAAAGAAATAGTGGATGTCTATATAAAATATTAAACGCACAACCCTATAGAGTATAGTATGAGTATGACCTATGTATGATATATTTATATGGAGCAGATGAGCAGGTAGTATATCAGGAAAACCAATCGAACGAGAATTCAGTTACCTTTCAGTTGTGTCTGAACTGAATTGAAGATAAAT
The DNA here is from genome assembly GCA_019776505.1 of Tomocerus nigrus. Taxonomy (NCBI): domain Eukaryota; kingdom Metazoa; phylum Arthropoda; class Collembola; order Entomobryomorpha; family Tomoceridae; genus Tomocerus; species Tomocerus nigrus. The sequence continues at coordinate 12,313 of JABASI010003123.1, read as the reverse complement.
TAATATGAAGGTAATTAGAAAATATATAATCTCAAGTCAAGGACGTTTGCCGAGATTTTTGCCATTGGTAATTTATGCGATACTATACAGTCTTATCCTTTGTTGCATCACATTCACTCACCACAGTCACAAGAGTCACCACACGGCACGGAGGAGAGGAGCAAGCAACCTTAAATCCCTATCAATGTATCTTTCTTTCATCCGCACGAAGATATGGACTTATTTTTTGCATGGCATGAGAATCTTGAAAATGATGTTCCTCCAACTAGACAATAAAATCTACTTTTGTTAGATTTGTTATATGAAATTCACTGTTGGGCTCCTTTTTTGTTCTCCTTTGCAGAAAATGATTTTATTATGCAGAGTATTCCTTCATGCGTTAAAATAGATGAAAAATCCTTAAAAATACTTGCAGTGCAACTCAAAGATAAGTTTTATAATATAATCCTGACTTTTATATTTTACTGTCTAGTTATTCTCCCTTTCTCATCTCAATCTCAATCAATGTCGCTCGTCGTGATTGCTGGAGGCTCTAACTTCCATCCGTGATTTAATCACGACTCTGTCTGTCACCTGATCTTATGGGTGAAACTGACTACTGAAATATTATGCACTAATGATAAGTAATAAACAACCATCATCGTGCCTGTAATTTACCTAATCTGTTTACCTGTTCATCTTATATATCTCGGAATATTATAAAACTTTAAAAAAAATTACTTCCAGGTGTCATAGCTAGTGTATACTTGAATAGTTGTACCTAAATAAGAACGCTGAGCATTAAAGAACAATTATTGTATATAGGTCAATAGAATCACTGCATTATAAATATCCCAATAATTATGTTCTAATTTTGAATTAATCCTCAATATTTTTAAAGCATTATTTGGTTTTTTTAGGATTTATTTTTAGTACAGTTATGAAATAGCAGTGATTTTTGGCATGTTTATCTTAATTGCATGATTATTAGAACTGTTAACTATCAAATGGTAATAATAATGAAATTAAATGTTATGAATCATGTTTACATACTTGTAATTAGCAAAATCATCGTGAATCATGAAAATCATGATCCTTTCAATCATCTATCGTGATATATCGGTCAAAAATTATTCTTGTAAAGCCTTTTAGTTATTGAGAGCAATAGTTTTAAGTAGGTAGCTTTGAATAAAAAGTACCTGTGTGCATGCTATGCTAATGATATTAATAATGTATACAAGTTATGCCAAATATTATACTTTCTTTTGATTATGTAATAGAAAGAGAGGATGAATAGCTAAATAGAATTGTTTCGTGAATGAAGAGGTAACAAAACGAAAGTCATCTTCTTCTTCTTAGTCCTATCCTCATCCTCACTTGAAAACTGAATAGAAAATGATTTACAAAGTGTCTATCTAAAAATATCTTGCTTTGATTGTGCAATAAAAATTGCAAATTGACGACTGTCAGAATAGAGTCGTTTCGTGTAGCACATGCAGTTACTCCCTTTCCATTATGTCATGTCTGAATAGCATGCTAAATTTAACCACTGCCGACAATTTAATTGACTGAGATTGCAAGAGTGTGGATATGAAGTGTCTATTATTAAGATAAGCAAATAAATAATTGCTAAAAAGAACGATCTAGAGAAAACTGTCAATTTTATTGATGGGAATATCGTTGACAATTATAGTAACACTGGAAAAGGAAATGATTTCGAGTGTACTGTACATGGACGTCGGGAGATTTCTAATTATTGAGCAATTGGAAGGATTAAGCGGTGGTGGGGAATGTTTGTTTGTAGGTGGACTACATTCTGGGATGACTTGGTGTTGAATTTATGATTTATGAGTATTGAGTCTTTGCGCGGTAGCCCTTCTCGTCACTGACGTAGGTGACCGTGATGGTGCGGCCATCGGGAGCAACATAAGAGTAACTTCCTGTAATAATGTCACAAATTAACTAATGCACCATAAATTAATTGTGAAATTTAAAAAAATATATTTAGAAAAAGGCGCTAACCTTCAACAGCTTCGTATTCGCCATCAGTTCCATCTTCGAGTTTTCCAGCGCGGAGTGTTCCCTTTTGTTCTTGTTTGGAGCCATCGGAGGTTTCGTAGGCCCAGGAGTATTGACCATCTCCTTGGTTGTCATTTTCAGAGCGGACGATGGCAATGTCCTGTTGTGGGGCAGAGTGCACGAGGGCAACTCCCAACAAAGCGACGACTAAGATCTGAAAATATCAAATAATATTTTCATTATTTCAGGTCACAACAAAAGAAAATCCAGTTTCCCGCCAAAAATAATTGCGGGGGAATTTTTGAAAACGGGTGGCGATTATAGAGCCACTGGCCAAAACGTCAACAGTCAAAACAATTCGAGAAAATTTTGTAAGTAAAAGAGAACTATTTTTTGAGCACATTATAATTTTGTCACAGTATAAATTATTGATCTTACAATTTTCATGATGAAGACTTGGAGCTCTCTGGACTGGATGTGCAAAATCAACTGTCGAAAGAGGAATTGGTGCTTTGATGAGATGCACGTGTGCCTTAAATACTCTGAAGATGAGAAGAATGAGAGGAGCAGGGCCGACGTGCCATTTCTTAACAGACGAAATCCATCCACAACATCTCAGAGATGTAACATTTCATTCTTTTCCATATTATTATATCATCATCTTCATATCACTTCATCCCATCCACTCTCTTCTTCCCTCCCTCACCTACAAATTTATATTCTCTGAATTGGATTCTTGTTTTTGCACTGACTACCTTTCCAACCATCATCCTATTATCATATTCAACATTTTCATAGATTTGCTTCAAATGCAAAACGATTCGTCGTATCTTTATAATTATAATCGTATCTTTATCTTTTTAACTTGTCTCTTATTACTTCGTATCAGTAGTAGTAGTAGGTAGGTACATTCTGTTCTGTACTCTATTGAACAAGATTCATCCCCATCCTCCCTCGTTATATGTTGAATATTTCAATTGTATTATATATACGCGTATTTTTAAATAATGAAGGGAATTCTTTGATTTGATTTGCTTGCTGTGCATCTTCTTCTTTTTTTTATAGAAATATCTTTGCGTGTCTTGTAAAGTTTCGCCTTGATTTGACTTTTGTTTTTTCATCGCCACATCACAATCACAACACAACAAGACTTCCACTTAATTCCTTGCATGCAGCCTTAAAATGTTAGAATTTTACATAACAATCCCCTTATATTCAATTTTTATTGGCTACCTGCTGTGTAAATAGAAGTGTTATACCTTATAGGCATCTCTCAAACATTTGGACACTATGCTAATGTCCATTTTACTACTTCTACAATCTATACTCTATACGGCTTGTTTATATATACCTACGCATTTACGTACAAGATGGGATTCCCAGATAAAATCCCAACTTTTCAACTTACTTAAGTTGAGCTGAGAATCTTCAATTCCATAAAAATTGAGAGAGAGACCAGCCGGTACGAAGTGCTATGTTATAAATAAATCTATATGCAAGCATTTGTATATGTCCAGGGCGAGACATAAATTCCGGATTTTTCAAAATTTCAATATCAGGGACTAAGGTGTTGTGTAGGTGGACGATATATAGGTACATTGCAAAAATGTTTTTTTTAAACTTTTTTCAAGTTTAAAATAAAGAAACTCAAAAATGCAGATGTATTACCGCTAGAGATTTTCCCCGGCTTAATTTTGGTATTTTTGTCAACTCCCTCTACGTTATGTCATCGGAATCAGGATTTTGCTTTTTACATGCAAAAATTTGCGATAATTGGCAAGCTAACTTTTCCGGGAAGCGGAAATGCGAATTAATCAAAAACGCAGTCAAGACAATAAGGTTCAAAAATCAAAACCAGTGGATATAGTGAATACAACTACGAACCATAAAAATAGAAATTCTTCCTTTAGCAAAATGCAAGCCTCCTCTTAAAAGCCATCTGGACGTCTGGACTACGACACATGTATTTAATATAACTACGTAACAGCAATATAATAATATTTTCAAAGTAATCCAAGCAGTTGTCGTCATTTTGCGTATCCTTTGTGTTTACATTGGTAGTCTGACAGTACAAGTCATATCATTTCACAAAAGAAGAAAAATCGCTACAAGTGCAGCCGGCAATATCATGAATGACATTCAAATACATAACATTATACCTACCTCTAGGTATAGTAATATTATAATATACTAGTAAAGTACTACTAACTTGAATTTGTAAACTATAGCAAAGCGCACTAACACAGAAGCCATTTTTTTAAGTTTGTCACTTTATGTATGGTTGTACTTATATGCAGATTGGTTTTTGTAGAAATTAATTACTTGGACAGGAGACAGAAGTAGGTGTTATGCACGCTCATGCTCCTCCGTATAATAATCGTTTCTTTGGCAAATAAACATCTTCTCACATGTTGGCTCAATGGGAATATTATGCAAAAACAATTGCTTATAGTTTACAGCAATTAGAAAGAAGATTATTATGATGGGTATAGTATCGTTCTTATCATATGGAAAGGAATGGAATTGTCATGTAACTAATAACTCAGCCAAAAAGAAGAAGATCTCTGTACACGATGAGGCTAAGTACCAGTCTGACATTCGTTCGTCCCCGCATAGATCTTCAATAATAAAAAATGTGACCTCTACTTCTCAAAGTTCTCTAAAAATGGCTCGGAGCTATTTTCAAATTGTAATTCTGTTATATTTATGGCTAATTGTGACTCTGTCTCTGTAATTTGCGAGGTAATTGCTGGAAAGATCTCTTTAGCATAACATCCAATAAAATAGATAGCAAAAAAGGAACATCTTCAAAAGTTGTACAAAGAGATCTCGAATAACAATTACTTTTGATATCGTTTATTTATATAAATATTTTTATAGTTTCTATAATTATTGTATCTGAACTTAAAGGATAATATTGACGCAGGTTGAAAAAAGTAAACAAGATAAGTAGGTAGTTACATATGCAATGCAATCACAATCAAGTTGATCAGATTTGAAGGACAATGAATATCCGTATAATCGGTCTCCTGCCATTAACATTATAATAACATCCTCATTTTTTCCTAATTCAATAGCACAAGCCACAAAAACCAGATATCTTCATAGAAATCAAATTACTTTTACATAAACGAATACACCTACTAATTATACCACATTTAAATCCCTATTATTATCCGAAGAACATACTTATATAGTAACTACAGTAGGAAATGGGTGGCTTTTATCGCAGAAATTTACGGAAAAATTCAAAAGGATCTCATAAACGATAATAAATATAGATGTATTATAATACAGGTAAATAGCATATAATTTATTTAGTCGTGTAGCCACCCTTAAGAATATGGGATTTATAACAACACTTTTATATTTTTAGGTACTTGCATGAATACCTTAAGTTTTGATATGTACAGGTAATTCAGTAATTCCATTGCATTTTGCATTACAAATTGTAACGAGGCCGCATTAGCAACGTCAACGATGAAATTACTCCAAAAAACGTCTGTGATCTTATTAGCAGTTTCTAATTGAGATGGCTAGGCGATTAACAAGGAAAATTACGTGTATTTACCTACTTCTTCTTGCATTTGTCAATCAATGACCAACCCGTTGGGCGACAGCTATACTCATCATTACTGATTGCAACAATTCTGACAATGAAAAAATTAACTGCATTGGATGCTTGCTACAATGATAATCATCGTTGTTGTTTGTATATTCAAGATCGAGAATTAAAGCATGAAGGGGCGCCTTAATCAAGTTCATTAATAATTATGTGAATTTATTGGATTTAATACTTGTGCAGTCAATTTATGCATCTGTAACATCTTGAAACAATCAAATTCTAGTTTGATCAGAATTTCACAACCCGCAATAAAATGTCTTTAATTGACTATGTGTTAAGACACTCTTATAATATTACAGTCAAATTATGAAGGGACACCTTAGCAAAGTGCATTATGTGAATTTATTGGATTTAATACTTGCAATCAGTTAATTTATGCATTTGTAACATCTTGAAACAATTAAATTCCAGTTTGCTTAGAATTACACAGTCATAGATGCAACAAAGTACATTGTTTATACTGTCTCAATAAATTATGTGTTAAGACACCCTTAATATTACAACAGTCTAAAATTATTATATTATATTATGCTTGTTACAATTTTTTACTAATGATCGGTTAGTGCCGCCTTATTTCTGTCAGATTCATGCACAGATATGGAAATTCAGGAAAAGGCACAACAACAATGCTCAAACGAATCTCGTCGTAAACATAAATATAAACATAAATTAGATGTAGAGAGATGACGTAATATATTTGTATTTTTCATAGTTGCCTATGCAAATAATTTCTAAATGTGTAAGAATTTGTAGTTGAAATTAAAATTTAGTGTAGCTAATTAAATGCTTCATTTAAGAATAGCAAAGTGGTTGATATGTGAAATTGTGTCAGAAGTTTTTCATTGACATATTGACATGTGTATCTGATAATAGTTTGATTAGAATGGTCACCTTATAGAAAGATGTGTGTAGTTGGATTAGTATTTCTTGTTTAATGTGCGGCATAATGAGGAATAATTGTCTCTTGACAAGTTTGACTCTGCCTCACCTTCCTCGATCCATCCTCTCTTTTTATATTTAGGTAAGTGTATCCCATCGTCGTATATAATATCCTGAGAGTAGCCTCTCGATCTCTCAACAAGATCACTCTCTCGAATGTTTAGAGAGAGAGATGTAATTGCAGTTACGTGTACGTATTAAAGATAAATATTAGAGGATGGCCAAGGAATTTTAGTGCTCATCAAACTCATCAGCCCATCCATCGACTGCACTGCAAATCTTTTTTGACTTCACTTTTTGGAAAGGAGGTCAAGTCAAATGTCTGCATTGGATACACGTACACGTACTTACTTACTTACAATAATAACAACTATCTATCTCTCTGCAAAGCCAAGGTACGCATTCTTATCTAATAAATACAAGTAGGTAGGTATATAAGGTAGGGACATGGACACATTATAAATAATATTTTCCATATTCAAAAACAATCAGCTAATCTCATCAGCCAAAAGAGATGCACTCACTTCAAATCCAAAATGCATCCCATAAGAGCTCATTGATACTCAATATCATCATTTACCTCTAATCTTCTACTCTTATGATCATCATGCTCACCCTATAACTAATACTTTTATCAGTTTTGTACTCATGCCATCTCCTGAGGGGCATCTACCTGTCTATCTACCAAATGGAATATTATTCTAAATAGCTATGACACTCTAATCCGCATAGATAGCTCTTTATTGTACTACCATGCTAATTAACGGACGGTCATAAAAATTCTCTACAGTGTGGCGACAAAAATCACCCCCATTCCATAATTACTAGTTCTGTGTATGTTAGAATTAAATGAACTTAGTAATATTTTATACTTTACTTGCACATTTTATAAAAAATGCTGAGCTTGGTCAAAATCAATCAAGGCAAATGGGCGATTGCCTTATTGCCTCTCCCTCCTCCCCCCCATCCCGCTCCAGGTGGACTTAATTGAGTGTTTGGTTATTAAAATTCTAAATTTTTATACGGGAATTTCTTGGGACCTTTTGAAAATTGTTATTATTTATTGTTACTTATTGCTGAAAAAAGTGGCATATTAGAGTTCTGGGCTTATTTCTTAATCAAAGTCTCAATTGAACCCACCTAGACCGGTGGGGTAAACGTAAAATATTATATTTAGTATGCGACAATAAGGTAGCAAAAATTACAAAGATAAATAAATCCACTTGATTTAATTATAATAATATTATCGTTAACTAAAATCCTAATTTATTTAGTAAATATTTGTCAAATGGTTAGCCAACTTTGAGACGGGATTATGTAGGTAGAATATTTCATCGGCCATAGATTAAAAAGAAAAATTAGAAACTGCTAATCCATATACGAATAGCAATTAAATATATATTAATTACAAGCTGTTAGTAGTAATAAATACCTCGATTCAATAAAGAAAAATTCTGAAAAATAGATTTTCTAAATACGGGTATATATGCAGATGTGGAACTTTATGTGCCACACACTGTAGTCAGTACTTAGTATACAATTGATATAGTGTATCTATTATGTGTATAGTTATTAAGTAAGTAGGGACAGCATAATAATAAGTAGATGATTAAGCTGAAGATGAGTACCTCTCATTTGTTAATGTTACTTTTACTATTTGATTTGCATTCTACTCATTTGCATTATAAAGATTCATTTCATTTTTCATTCCCATCAACTACTCTTACTATTTCCCTTCCAATGCTACACACACACACACACATGCACACTCACTGACTCACAGAGCACAAATTGTTGTCATAATGTACATAATTATTAAAATACGCGTTAGGATTCCTCAACTGTGACATTTTGCAAATGCCGCAGCAATCTTTACGATACGGTCACAGAAATCTGTTTACATTGATAAAAAAGGACGCCTCCACAATGTCTCGTCTGAATTAAACAGAGAAGAAGATAAAAAATCAAGTGATCAACTAATAAGTATGTCAACTCTGTGACAGCGTCTGCCAATGCAGTCTCTCTCCATCATCATCGACAGATCTTGAGATCAAGTCAAGATCAGGTCACGGCAGACACAGCCACCAGCGACAGAGCAATAACTAATAGAGCAACTTAAATCCAATTGAATTCATTCCCTGAATGTGCAATATCAGCAGGACACATGAAAACCAAGGTATCTGTACTTTTCATGATTTCGCGTGAGAAGGTAAGCCCACCCGAATGTTTTCAAATGAAATTTTCACTTTTTTTCGACTTAGACAGTAACGATGATTTTTTCTCCAGTTTGTATACTCTAATCAAGATCAAGGCTGGTGTACTCTATTACCACGGGATATGTCTAGGAAGGTAGGCTCGTCCGACTGTTTTCAAATTACAATTCTACTATGAAGACAAAAATGAGGATTTGGTCTCTTATTTGATTGTTTGATTGTGTACTGTTAATCCAGTCTGCAGACAACTCTTCATTTATTTGCCTCCAGAAGAAAAAAAAATACATTTTAAGTTGAAAACAGTCGGAGGGCCTACCTTGCTACAATTCCGTGGTAACAGTACATCAGCCCTGTTCTCTAATTTTGGAAAATCTTCATTTTTGTCGCCAGTGGAAAAAATGAGAAATTTTAATTTGATTCGGACGGGCTCACCTTAACATGCAAAACGATGACAACAGCGTACAGTTACCTTGGATGAAAACGTTTTATGCTAAATAAACGAAATAATTATTGCTGATTTACTGATTTACACAATTTATTGTGATTACATTTCAGAACTTTTCTGTGCAGAACTGCATGGTGGTGTGGAAATTTCCAAGACCTGTTCCTCATAAAACATAAAAATCTCATCTTGTTTACTTTTCACTTAGCAGAAGAATAATGCTGTAATAACCTCCATTTACCTTTGACTCTGTTATTTATACGAAAATTAGAAGGTTCTTGTCATTCCAAACTATTATTATTCCTTTTTTTCATACTACGATCATTTTACAGCACTTTGGGTTACGCCTTTCTGATTTGCTGATGTGTGCATAATTTTCTGGCAAACAGATATTTACTCAATTCATGTGATTACAGATAGTAGGTACATATAAAGCTGAGTTGCACTCAAATTGAATTATATAGAATTTTAGCATGCTCATAACGTCATAACGTGTCTAATACTCAATCTACTCTACAATTTCATTGGCAAAGAGTCGAAGATTGATTAGACGATAAAAACACACACTACTAATAATAAGCAAGGAAAGAAAATAAATAAAATTTTCGCTTTTTTAGAACTATCATATTTAGAAGTGAATGGGTGCCTATGCAATTTAGAAATATTTTAGTAATTGACACGAAAGTACCAATGTAACACTTTTACATTTATTATGTTGGACCTCAATTTGCTAAATCTTAAAGTGTTTACAGAAATTATTAATAAATGGTCTTAATTAACAAAAATGTAATTACCTACCTAAATATGCAATCTAATTGTGATTTTATTGATGTATCGACGTAGCGTAGCATTTATTATTATGCCTTATTATAACTTTGCAACATTTTGATCATTTCTGTTTCATCAAATACTGGCTATTATAATATATTAACTAATAAGAGTTAAAACATTTACATCAGTTGAATTGGCAATATCTACCATTTCCGACTTAAAGGTAGGTGCTTACAATTTTTGGCAACCAATGTGAATTAATTTTCAAGTTTTATGACCAATCTGCATTTTACAATTTTTATGAACAATCTGCATAAATTTGCAGTTTTTACGAACATAATTTGCATGAATTTATAATTTTTATGAACAATTTGCATGAATTTATAATTTTTATGAACAATCTGCATGAATTTATAATTTTTATAGTCAATTTGATGAAATCTATATTTTTATGGTGAATTTAAGTGATATAATTTATATTTTACTGGATTTCTAATTTTGGTCGTATAATTTGAGTAGATTGGATCAAAATTCTTTTTGCAAATTTACAGTTTATCACGTTTATTTCTAATTTGAATGAAACTATATTAGCATTAGTTATGATCAGTTGACACGAATTCGTTGTTAAGTCTAATTTGAAAGAATTCCCAATTTTTGTGGTCAATTTGGACGAATTGACATTTTTTGCCATTATGGAATGAAAAAAAACATGAATTTAATTTCTTCTTTTAATATGGAAATGATTTTTCTAAAATTTCAATCCATAATTATTGCAAATTAAAATCTGTTATATTTTTAAAGTCAAAGTCATAAATATATTCAATGAGTCATTACTCATCGTCATCAATTTATATGAAAAAGGTGTTTTTTATATAGGGTCTTCTAGAGCAGAGTATGGAAAGGTCCGTTGGAATTCTGTTCTATTTACTTTTGGATGAGGTCGTCCGAAAATGTAACTTACCTAGGTTTGTCTCTGTCACAAACAATAGAGATAGACAATAAATGGATGCAGATTGCCACTACCGAACATAGTTGTTCCGTGTGTAGTAAAAAAAACTACGGAGTATGTCGAGTAAATAAAAGCTAGGGATTTAGTTCCGTGTGTGTAAAGAAGTGAGGAGGAACGAGGGTTTGAGCGATGACGAGCGAGTGTCGAAGCCAAAAGGTAAATGAAGCCAAAGTAAAAAAAGAGAGTGCCAACTGTTGTTGTTTGGAGTGCAATGCGAGGGAGTAGTGTGTGAGGGTCTAGGAAAGCAGTGGCTATGAAACGTTACAATAATATTTTATGATAATGATGATTCTGTTCAGTTGTCTCTTCCTAATGCCACGCCATGCCATCATCATCATGATACTCACATAATATCAATATTTCTATACTCCCTCACTCAATCCCATTGTTCTTCTCTTCTTTCGTCTAGTTACAATCATTTCATAGCACTTCTATACTTGCACTACTTATACAATATACTTACCTGTATTTCTATGCAAGTAAATAAATAGGAAATGATGAGACACATGTGACTACTGGACTTGGAGTACTGGCCAATAATTAATAGAAGGAGAGCAACTGTTCTCCTGCAGTAGCACCAACTGCTATCTCTACCTATAGCCACTATTTATATAAAAATATGCTTTGATATTCTTTTAGCTTCAATGTCTCCATCAATTTAACTCAACGAAATTTAACTCTGTTGCATAGACATCCACTAATCTGAGACGTTACTGTGAGATTTGAAGGTCTAAAGTAACTTGGTATCTGGTTGCTAAAATAAATAAAATTGTATCCATGCACGACAATTTCAAATTTTTGGAAAATTTAACCCTTTCATACCGAGGCCAGTTTGAAATTGGTGCAACATGGTCAGTTGCAGTTAATTTTACACCCAATCTTATCTTGATAAAATTGACTTTATGTACGTGATGGAGGGGCCTAGGCCTATCTCTCATCCCAATCAAACAAAAGAAATTCTGGAAGAAAAAGAAAAAATATGGATTTAAAAATAATCGAGATATTTCGAGGTACACACGAGGTATCGGTGGTCAGGTCAGTGAATTCGAAACACATTACAATTCTTTAAAGGAGAAAATGGCTTGATCACTGATCACATTTATGAGTAATTAATACTGCTGTCAGTTGTATATAATATTCAAATTCCAAACGGTTGCATGAAAGCTGAACAAGCTACTTTTTAACGAGTGGTTAATGGTGACAGAGGTTTAATTTACATTTGCTATGAATACAAATATGTTTTGAGTAAAAATTTCGATGTTGAGGGCTTGAGGAGGGCCCACTCTGAAACGCACAATTTCAAACTTAATTTTTAA